>CAUYRH010065597.1:0-89380 GCA_963574655.1 Perodicticus potto | reverse complement strand
TGCTGTGGCATCACAGCTCACGGCAACCTCCAATTCCTGGGCTCAAGCGAGTCTCTTGCCTCCGCCTCCCAAGTAGCTGGGACTACAGGCGCCTGCCACAACGCCCGGCCATTGTTTTTGGTTGCAGCCGTCATTTTTGTTTGGCGGGCCCGGGCTGGATTCGAACCTGCCAGCTGAGGTGTACGTGGCTGGCACCTTAGCCCGTTGAGCCACAGGCGCCGAGCCGCTTCTCCATTCTTTTGATGCTTTACTAAGACTAACGCGTTCCACTTCCATCCAGGTTAATACAAAAAATGTAAAGCAGCGGTTCTAAACCTGTGGGTTGCGACCCACAGCAACTGTATTAAAGGGCTGTGGCATTAGGAAGGTTCAGAACCACTGATGTAAAGTCTCTAACTTTTTTAATGGCTGAATAGTATTCCATGGTATACATATACCACAGCTTGTTAATCCATTCCCGGGCGGGCATTTAGGCTGTTTCCACATTTTGGCAATTGTAAATTGAGCTGCGATAAACAGTTTAGTGCAAGTGTCCTTATGATAAAAGGATTTTTTTTCTTCTGGGTAGATGCCCAATAATGGGATTGCAGGATCAAATGGGAAGTCTAGTTTGGGTTCTTTGAGGATTCTCCATACTTCCTTTCAAAAAGGTTGTATTAGTTTGCAGTCCCACCGGCAGTGTAAAAGTGTTCCTTTCTCTCCACATCCACACCAGCATCTGCAGTTTTGAGATTTTGTGGTGTGGGTCATTCTCACTGGGGTTAGATGATATCTCAGGGTGGTTTTGATTTGCATTTCTCTAATAATTAGGGATGATGAGAATTTTTTTTTTTTTGGCCAGGGCTGGGTTTGAACCCGCCACCTCCGGCATGTGGGGCTGACGCCCTACTCCTTTGAGCCACAGGCGCTGCCCCGATGATGAGCATTTTTTCATATGTTTGTTAGCCATTTGCCTATCTACTTTAGAGAAGGTTCTATTCATCTCTCTAGCCCAGTGATATAAAGTATTGTTGGCTCTTTTTATGTTGATTAATTGAGTTCTCTGTAGATCCTAGTTATCAAGCTTTTGTTCAATTCAAAATAGGCAAATATCCCTTCTCATTGTATAGGTTGTCTATTTGCTTTGGTTGTTGTCTCCTTCGCAGAGACAGAAGCTTTTTGTACAGAAGCTTTTCAGTTTAATTAAGTCTCATTTGTTTATTTTTGTTGTTGTTGGAATTGCCATGGAAGTCTTCTTCATAAAGTCTTTCCCTAGGCCAATATCTTCAAGTGTTTTTCCCATGCTTTCTTTGAGGATTTTTATCATTTCATGCTTTAAATTTAGGTCTTTTATCCATCTTGAATCAATTTTTGTGAGAAAGGTGTGGGTCCAGTTTCATTCTTTTACATGAGGATATCCAGTTCTCCCAGCACCATTTATTGAATAGGAATTCTTTCCCCCAGTGTATGTTCTTGATTGGTTTATCAAAGATTAGGTGGCTGTGTATGATGTTAGTTTTACCTCCTGGCTTTCTGTTCGGTTCCAAATGTCTGTGTCTCTGTTTTTGTGCCAGTACCATGCTGTTTTGATCACTATGGCTTTGTAGTACAGCCTAAAGTCTGCTAGGCTGAAGCCCCCGGCTTTGTTTTTATTACTAAGAATTGCCTTAGGTATGTGAGGTTTTTTTCTGGTTCCATACAAAACGAAGAATTATTTTTTCTGAGTCTTGAAAGTATGATGTTGGTATTTTAATAGGGATGACATTGAGTCTGTAGATTACTTTGGGAAGTATATACATTTTAATAATATTGATTCTTCCCAGCCATGAGCATGGAATGTTCTTCCATTTGTTAATATCCTCTGCTATTTCTTTTCTTAGGGTTTTGTAATTTTCTTTCTTTTTTTTTTAGAGACAGAGTCTCACTTTGTCACCCTCGGTAGAGTGCCGTGGCCTCACAACTCACAGCAACCTCCAGCTCTTGGGCTTAGGTGATCCTCTTTTCTCAGCCTCCTGAGTAGCTGGGACTACAGGCGCCCACCACAATGCCTGGCTAGTTTTTTGTTGCAGTTTGGCCAGGGCCGGGTTTGAACCCACCACCCCCGGTATGTGGGGCTGGCACCCTACTCACTGAGCCACAGGCACCGCCCTGTAATTCTTTTTTTTTTCTTTTTCTTTTTTTTTTTGTAGAGACAGAGTTTCACTTTATCGCCCTCGGTAGAGTGCCGTGGCATCACACAGCTCACAGCAACCTCCAACTCCTGGACTCCTAGAGGATCGCCTCCTGGGCTTAGGCGATTCTCTTGCCTCAGCCTCCTGAGTAGCTGGGACTATAGGCGCCCGCCACAATGCCTGGCTATTTTTCTGTTTTGCAGTTCGGCCGAGGCCAGGTTTGAACCTGCCACCTTCAGTATATGGGGCCGGTGCCCTACTTGATGAGCCATAGGTGCCGCCGTGTAATTTTCTTTATAGAGGTCCTTCACCTCTTTTATTAGGTATATTCCTAGGTATTTCATTTTCTTTGAAGCTACTGTAAAGGGGATTTTGTAGTTTCTCGTCTTGACTGTTATTGGCATATAAAAAGGCTACTGACTTGTGGACATTGATTTTGTATCCTGAGACATTACTGTGTTTATTGATCACTTCCAAGAGTCTTGGGGTTGAGTCTTTGGGGTTCTTAAGTATAAGATCATATCATCAGCCAAGAGGGAGAGTTTGACCTCCTCTGCTCCCATTTGGATGCACTTTATTTCCTTCTCTTACCTGATTATATTGACTAGAACTTCCAGCACTGTAGTGGTCATAGAGGACAACTTTATGTGATTCAATTTCTAAATGGAAAAGCTTTCAGTTTTACTCCATTCAGTAAAATACTAGCTGTGTCACCCTTACTTTTGTTTTTTTTCAGGGTGCTGGTGAGCCAATGGATTTGGGCGAGTTGGTAGGAATGACTCCCGAAATTATCCAGAAGGTAAGTCCTGCTCTCACTTGGGAATGCTGATGGGCCCTCAGATTGCACTATCTGCCTTGAGTCCATTGCGGCTAAAAATCACATACATTTGAGAGTAGACTATAGTGGTGAAGAGCAGGGATTCTGGGACTAGACTGACTAGGTTTGTATTTTGATGCCACTCCTTTATGATTGTGGCTTATTTAGCTAACCCTTCTATGTCTCATTTCCCTTGCTTCTAAACTGAGACTATAATGTAACATGTAAGATAACCTTCAGAGGTTTGTGGGAATTTAGAAGATTTTACTGATAAGTGTGATGCTTAGCTCTTATTGGGGTTTTTTGCAGACTATATTATGTTTCTGTGCCTTTTTCCTTTGGTGAAGACAGGACAGGGATTATCATCTTCATTTTACAGATGAAAGAAACACCTCATAAGACTTGGACTCCTGATTCCAAGTCCAGTGCTCTGTTTTATACATGGAATCTTCGTTTGTGGGGCTTGGTGGTATCTTTCCAAGGAGTTCAGATTGTCAGCATGGATCTGAGCTCTTGATCTATGGGAGTGCTACAGATCTGATTTAGGAACTTGCTCTGCTATTGTCACCTCTTTGGCCTTGGCAAGTGACTTGGCTTCTCTGAGGCTGTTTCCTCAGCTGTAACATAAGGTCTTTAACACCTACCTGTAAAGCTGGGGTGAAAGTAAAAGAGGTAATGCATGTAAGCTGAAGGCAAAGAAATTGTCAGGTAACAAGTCAATCATGTTTACAAAAGTACAAGCGTGGCCAGCATCCAATGTGCCATTGTCCTGACAAGTTAATTTGTCTCATATTGTGCCTATTCCTCCCTAGCTTCAAGACAAGGCCACTGTGTTAACCACGGAGCGTAAGAAGGTGAGTCTTCTGGAGCCAGCAAAGGGAGCTGGCCTGGTAGGAGGCAGTTGACCCCTTAAGAGAAAGAGGGGTGGCTGAATCTTGTATTCATTGCTGTTTTTCTTGGCCATAATTCATTTTCTCAGAGGGGAAAGACTGTGCCTGAGGAGTTGGTGAAGCCAGAAGAGCTCAGCAAATACCGGCAGGTGGCATCCCATGTGGTAAGTGGCTAGGTTCCCAATAACTTGGAGTCAGGCCTTCCCCTGCTATTTCTGGGGTGTGGCCAGCATGGAGCATGGAGAGCATAAGTAGAAAACTGGGCCCTCTGGCCCTGTTTGTCATCTGGGCTCATTACTTGTTTGGGCTCCTCTCCTGCCCAGCTCTTCGTCCCAGTAATTTAGAAGGGAATCACCATATCCAGGTAGAAAGCCAAGTGGGATGGACAAGAAATAGAAGTAACTTATTATTCTTAGGGCATGGGTGATTAGGGATGGCAGTGGGGGAGTTGTATGGCTTTGTGGCCTCCTGAGATTTGGCTCTGACAGGGTTTGATGTGGCTCTCTCTGCAAAGGGGTTGCATAGTGCCAGCATTCCTGGGATCCTCGCCCTGGACCTCTGTCCCTCCGACACCAACAAGATCCTCACTGGTGAGAGTCTGGGTCTGGCCCAGCAGACTAAAGTGGGGAGGGACAGCAGGGAAAAATGCATACTCCTTGTCCTCTTTTCATGGACCTGGGGACAAAAGTCCCTTCTTCAACAAAAGTGCCTGGGTAGACCTGGCTCATTTTTTGATCTTATTTTGTCCTCTCCAGGTGGGGCGGATAAAAATGTTGTTGTCTTTGACAAGAGTTCTGAGCAAATCCTGGCCACCCTCAAAGGCCATACCAAGAAGGTCACCAGTGTGGTCTTTCATCCTTCCCAGGTAAGGGGTTCTCCCCACTACCTCTGGTCCCTCTTCCCTGAGCCCCATTTCCCTGAAACAGTGGTTCCTGAACCATCCTCCACTCCCCTTCATTCTCCTTGGTGATGCAGGGCTGAGAAAGAGCTCTGATTCCTGAGAGTGGGCCTTGGGAGGGCCTCTATTTGGAGTCATGGAGGTCTATTTGGAGTCATGCCCTCTAAAGCAGGGATCTTCAGACTGGGGGTGGGGGGCTGGGAAATGGATAGTTTGACATATTTATGGAAATATATTAGAGAGGCTCGGCGCCTGTGGCTCAACGGGCTAAGGCGCCAGCCATGTACACCTGAGCTGGCGGGTTCGAATCCAGCCCGGGCCTGCCAAACAACAATGACGGCTGCAACCAAGAAATGGCTGGGCCATTGTGGCGGGTGCCTGTAGTCCCAGCTACTTGGGAGGCGGAGGCAGGAGAATCGCTTGAGCCCAGGAGTTGGAGGTTGCTGTGAGCTGTGATGCCATGGCACTCTGTCCAGGGTGACGGCTTGAGGCTCTGTCTCAAAAAAAAAAAAAAAAAAAAAACAAAAACATTTCCTCAGTTGTACTACCCGCATTTCTCCTTTCAGCTAAGTTGCTTTCTGTTGCAGTTATCCTTCTTGCCACTAGATGGCAAGGTCTCTGCAACACTTGATGTTACATTGTTATTTTAATAGCATTTACCATTGGCCCTCTCAGGCATCACTGGATGGACAAGTGATACCGGGAAGGACAGGGCTAAAAAGAAGCAGTTGTTCCTAGTTGTGGTCATCCTCAGTTCCTTTTGTAAGATGGTTGTTGTCTACCCCTCTTTTCTGTCTCTGATCCTCCTCATTTTTGCTTTGCTTTTAGGACCTGGTGTTTTCTGCCTCCCCAGATGCCACTATCAGGATTTGGTCAGTCCCGAATGCCTCTTGTGTACAGGTTGTTCGGGCCCATGAGAGTGCTGTGACAGGCCTCAGCCTCCACGCCACTGGTGACTATCTCCTGAGCTCCTCTGATGACCAGGTGTGGTCCCAGCCAGGACCCTGAAGAGGCCTGCTGTTTCCCAAGTTTAAACACCTTGGGAGGAGGGAACATCTTACCAACCCCAGCCAGTTCCTCAGAGCTTTGAAGGAGAATGTTTTCATTCTGATGTTTTTTCCTGCTGGGAAGTGTTAGCTTTGCTAGGGTTTGCCAAATCGGGGTCTCTGCCTTCCTAAAGGACCACCAGAGTCTGGGGTCCTACTTTCTCACTGCTTTTATTGTCTCTTTCCTTTTTAGTACTGGGCTTTCTCTGACATCCAGACAGGGCGTGTGCTCACCAAGGTGACAGATGAGACCTCTGGCTGCTGTAAGTTGCCTCAGAAGTACTAGACTCTTTATTTGCTGCTTATCATTTATTTTTGTCTTATATAGTCCTTTGCTCATTTTTTCTTCTAAATGTACTTTTTTTTGCAACAGAGTCTCACTCTTGCTCTGGGTAGATGCTATGGCATCATCGTAACTCACAGCAAACTCAAACTCCTGAGCTCAAGCATTCCTGCCTTAGCCTCCCAGAGTGCTAGGATTACAGGTGTAGTCAGTGCACCTAGCCTCTAAATGTACACTTAACCACCAGCTCTTACTTAGTGCCAGGCTTTGTGCTGGGTGTAGTGAGTAATGTAAACAACAAGAAACTTACCTTGGAGGTACCTGTGGCTTAGTGGGTAGGGCGCCAGCCCCATGTGCCGAGGGGTGGCCGGTTCGAACCGGCCCCGGCCAAATGGCAACAAAAAAAAAAGAAAAAGAAACTTACTTTTGTTTCTCTTAGTGTCTCCCCATGGGCTCTGACCACAGGTCCATCTCCTCCACAGCTCTTACCTGTGCGCAGTTCCATCCCGATGGACTCATCTTTGGAACAGGGACCATGGACTCTCAGATCAAGATCTGGGACTTAAAGGTAGGACACAGAAGGCCTTTGTCTGAAGCCCAGGTTGGAGGGGGTGCATGCTCTTGTGAAGACTTGTGAAGATGTAGTGCTGATTAGGTGCTTAGGGCACCTAGCCCTAGGGGTGTCCGAAGATGGAGTGAAAGTGACTCTGTCACTATCAGGTGTGATGTGACAGGGGTGGTCTGGGGGGGTCCTGGTTATTCCTGCTGGGTGTCCTTCCTGGAAAGACAGAGAGGACATCTCAGAAGTTTGGAATGCCCAATTTTCTTCTCCTAATCAGTGGGTGATGTGTTTTACTACTCACCCACCAACCATAGGAGCGCACCAATGTGGCTAACTTCCCTGGCCACTCAGGCCCCATCACCAGCATTGCCTTTTCCGAGAATGGCTACTACCTGGCTACAGCAGCTGATGACTCCTCAGTCAAGCTCTGGGATCTGCGCAAGCTTAAGAACTTTAAGACATTGCAGCTGGAGAACAACTTTGAGGTGTGCCCCCCTCCCTCTGGCTCTTGCTGTTGCTTCTGTTCATTTGTTGATTATTTATTGAATTAATCAAAGTTCTTTTTATCCCAAGTTACCCTATAGTTTCTGTTCCCCATGTGTAACTTTCTCTCTTTCTGATGCTGGCAGGTGAAGTCACTGATCTTTGACCAGAGTGGTACCTACCTGGCCCTTGGGGGCACAGATGTCCAGATCTACATCTGCAAACAGTGGACGGAGATTCTTCACTTTACAGGTAGAGACTGGCCTTGGGTTCCTGAGGTTTCTTCGTACCAGGCCCCAAGGGAAGTCTTGCTGACTTAGGGATCTATAGGGCTTGCACGACTTTGCCTAGGCAGCTTTTAACGCCACCTGCAGCAGGAGAGCATAGTGGCTAAGGAAGTGGTCTCAGATTTAGACTGTAGTGTAATGTTAGCTATAGCTCTGCCATTTCCAGGCAGTGCAGCATTGGGCAGGTTACTGCAGTGGAGGGAAAACATTCTCTCTACCCTCTGAAAGTTTGATAATTAAGTGTATGAAATAAACTGACAATAGATCAACAGGAGAAGAGCCATTTTAACTACATGCATATGTACATACAAAATGTGAGACTTGAAAAAGGTCAGATGATTGAAGCTTATATTGTCATGTGCCACTTAACTGTAGGGATACGTTCTGAAAAATGCATCCTTAGTTTGGTCATGCGAATATCATAGTGTACATACACAAACCTGGATGGTATAGCCTACTACACATTATGTCCTATGGCCTATTGCTTCTGGCTGCAAATCTGTACAACCTGGTATTATACTGAATACTACAGGCAGCTTTAACATAACAATAAGATTGTGTATCTGAACGTAGAAAAGGTATAGTAAAAATACTATATAAAAGATAAGTAGGGCAGGTGTAGTGGTTTTATACCTGTAGTCCTTGTACTTCGGGAACCCAAGGTGGAGGATTGCTTGAGGTCAGGAATTTGAGACCAGCCTGAGCAGGAATAAGGCCCCATCTCTACTAAAAATAGAAAAATTAGCTGGGTGTAGTGGTGCACCCCTGTAGTCCCAGATACTTGGGAGACTGAGGCAGGAGAATCGCTTGAGCCTAGGAGTTAGAGGTTGCAGTAAGCTCTGATGACACCACTGCACTCTAGCCAGGATAACAGAAAAAAAATAATAAATGGCCTGCGTAGGTCCTACCATGAATGACACTTACAGGACAGGCAAATTGCTCTGGGGGAGTCAGTCAGTGAGTGGTGAGCAAGTGTGAAGTCCTAGGACATCACTGTACACTATTGTAGACTTTATAAACACTGTATAGTTAGGCTACATTAAATTTATAAAAATATTTTTCTTAAAAAGTTAACCTTAGCTTACTGTAACCCTTTTTTACTTTATAAACCTCAGAGTTTTAAAAAAATTTTTTTGACTATCATAACACTAAGCTTAAACCAAAAACATTGGACAGCTCTGCAAAAGTGTTTTCTTTCTTTATATCCTTATTAGATAAACTTTTTTCTGTTTTCAGAATTTTTTTTTTTTTTTTGTAGAGACAGAGTCTCACTTTATCGCCTTCGGTAGAGTGCTGTGGTGTTACACAACTCACAGCAACCTCCAACTCCTGGGCTTAGGCAATTCTCTTGCCTCAGCCTCCCGAGTAGCTGGGACTACAGGCGCCTGCCACAACGCCCGGCTATTTTTCTGTTTTTGCAGTTCAGCCGAGGCCAGGTTTGAACCCACCACCTTCAGTATATGGGGCCAGCGTCCTTGATGAGCCACAGATGCTGCCCACTTCTAAATTTTTTACAAAAATTCAAATACAAACGCACACATTAGCCTAGGCCTGCATCTGACCAGGATCATCAATACACTATCTTCTGCCTCCCTCTATTTTGTCCCATCGGAAGGTCTTCAAATGACTCATGGAACTGTCATCTCCTGTGATAACAGTACCTTCTGGAATACCTCATAAAGCTCTCCCTGAGGCTGTTTTACAGTTAACCTTTTTTTTGAGACTTTGGAGACCGAGGCTCACTCTTTGTTACCCTGAGTGCAGTGGCTTCATCATAGCTCACAGCAACCTCAAACTCCTGGGCTCAAATGAGCCTCCTGAGTAGTTGGGACTGCAGGCATGCATCACCATGCCAGGCTAATTTTTCTATTTTTTGTAGAGACAGGTGTTCTGATCTTGCTCAGACTGGTCTTAAACTCCTGAGCTCAAGCAATCCTGCCTCGAGCTCTCAGAGTGCTAGGATTATAGGCAAGAGCTACCACTCCCGAGCACCTTTTTTTAAATAGAAGGAATGAAAAGTCTAGTATGATAAATGCAGGCATGCTTTGTTTTGTTATGTTCTTCTTCATTGCATTTCACAGATAACTGGGTTTCTCACAAATTGAAAGTTCGTGACAACCTGGTGTTGAACAAGTTTTATCAGCACCATTTTTCCCACAGCATATGCTCACGTCATGTCTCTGTAACATTTTGATAATTTTCTCACATTATTTCAAACTTTTTCATGATTATATAAATGATAGTGATTTGTGATCAGTGATCTTTGATGTAAATATTGTTAATTTGGGGCTGCCACAAACTGTGCCTACGTAAAACAGAGAACTTAATTGATACGTGCATGTGTTCTGACTGCTCCGTCAGCTGGACTGGTCCCTGTCTTTCTCCTTCTTGGGCTTCCCTATTCCCTGAGACATAGCAGTATTGAAATTAGGCCTCTCAGTGTTCAAGTAAAAGGAAGAATCACATGTTTTTTACTTTAAGTCAAAAGCCAGAGATGATTAAACTCCTCACTGGCACGTTAGGAAGACATGTTGGAAGCCAGGATAGCTTTAAAGGCTGTCTCTTATGCCAGTTAGTTAAGTTGTGAATGCAAATGGAAAAAAAAAATTTTTTTTTTTTTTGAGATAGAGTCTTTGTTGCCCTCAGTAGAGTACTGTGGCATCATAGCTCACAGCAACCTCAAATTCCTGGGCTTAAGCGATTCTCTTGCCTCAGCCTCCCAAGTAGCTGGGACTACAGGCGCCTGCCACAATGTCCAGCTATTTTTAGAGATGAGGTCTCACCTTGGCTCAGGGTGGTCTCAAACTCCTGAGTTCAAGCAAGCCACCCCCCTTAGCCTCCCAGAGTGCTAGGATTACAGGTATGAGCCTCACAAGTGCTGGGATTACAGGCATGAACTACCACGCCTGGCCAGAAAGAAAACATCCTTGACATTAAAAGTGCTACTCCCTTGAACAAATGAATGATTAGAAAGCAAAACAGCCTTATTACTGATAGAGAGAAAATTTTAGTGGTCTAGCTAGATCAGACTATTCACAATATTCCTTTATTAGGCCAAATCCTAATCCAGAACGAGACTCTAACTGTCTTTAATTCTGTGAAGGCTGAGAGGTAAGGAAGCTGCAGAAAGAAAGTTAGAAGCTAACAGAGCCTGGTTCATGAGGTTTAAGAAAAGACGTCATCTCCATAACATGAAAGTTCAGAGTGAACAGCAAGTGTTGACATAAAAGCTGCAGCAGGTTATTCAGAAGATCTAGCAAAGATCACTGATGAAGGAGGCCACACTACACAGATTTTGTACACACTACAAAACAGGCTTCTGTTGGAGGAATATGCCATCTAGGACTTTGATAACTAGAGAGGAAAAGTCAGTGCCTGGCTTTAAAGCTTGAAGGGACAAGCTCAGTCTCTTGTTAGGGGCTAATACTACTGGTGACTTCTCAGTTGAAGTCAAAGCTTGTTTACCATGCCGAAAATCCTGGGACCTTTAAGGCTTTAGACTTATGCTAAGTTTACTCTGCCTATGCCCTATACATGGAATAAGAAAGTCCACTGGGGACTTAGTATTTTATTATAAGCCTACTGGGGAAGTGGGAATAGAGCACCCCAGCTGGACTTTTTTTTTTAACAAGAAAGTCTAGATGTTTACAGCATGGCTTACTGAGTATTTTATTATAAGCCTACTGTTGAGACCAGTTGCCCAGGAAAAATATATTCCTTTCAAAATATTACTGTTCATTGAAAATGTACCTAGTCTTATCAAAGAGCTCTAGTGGGGATATACCAAGAGATTAAAAGTTATTTTCGCACCTGCTAACATAATATCCAGTCTGTAACTTGTGGATCAAGGAACAATCTGAACTTGAAAGTCTTTTTTCTTTTTTTGAGACAGAGTCTCAAGTTGTCTCCCTGGGTAGAGTGCCATGGTATCATAGTTCACAGCAACCCCAACTCGGGCTCAAGCCATCCTCTTGCCTCAGTTTTTCTATTTTTAGTAGAGGCCCTTTTGCTCAGGTGGTCTTGAACTCATGAGCTCAAGCAATCCACCCACCTTAGCATCCCAGAGTGCTAGGATTATAGGTGTGAGCCACCGTGCCTGGCCAACTTGAAAGTCTTAATACTTAAAAAAATACCTTTGGTAAAAAAGAAAAAACAAACAAACAAAAATAAATAAATAAAAATTAAATACCTTTTGTAAAGCTATGACTGGTATAGATGGTGGTTCCTCTGATATATCCACTCAGAGTAAACTGAACATCTTGAAAGGATTCACCATCCTTTCTACCCTAGTAAGAACCTTCCTAATTCATGGGATGAGGTCAAAATACCAACATTTAAGAAGAGTTTGAAAAAAGTTGATTCCAACCCTCCTGTATGACTTTGGAGGGGTTCCAGGCAATAGAGAAAGTAACTGCAAGAAATGGCAAGAAACAGTTAAAAAATGGCAAGAAAACGAGAATTAGAAATGGAGCCTCAAGTTGGGACTGAATTTTTGCAATTCCATGATAAAACTTTAGCAAACGAAGAGTTCCTTCTTAGGGATGAGCAAAGATAGTTTCTTGAAATGGAATCTACACCTGGTGAAGAGTCTGTTGAAATTACAACAAAGAATTTAGAATATTACATAAACTCAATTGATAAAGCAGCAATAGAGTTTGAGATGATTGGCTCCAATTTCGAAAGTTCTACTGTAGGTAAAAATACTTTCAGATAACATCTATTACATGATACAGAGAAGTCTTTTATGAAAGGAAGAGTCAGTGTGGCAAACATCATTTTAAGAAATTGAGACAGCCATGCCAGCCTTCAGCAGCCAGTGTCCTGCTCAGTTAGCAGCCATCAGTATTAAGGCCAGACCTTCCAGTAGGAAAAAGATAAGACTTGCTGAAGGTACAGATGATCGTTAGCATTTTTTTAGCAATAAAATATTTTTAAAGTATATACATTGCCTTTTTATAAATAATGATAATGTATGCTTGACAGACTGGTATAGTGTAGTCTATTAAACATAACTTTTATATGAACTGGTAAACAAAAAAATGTGTGACTTTCCTTATTGTGGTGGTCTGGAACTGAACCTGCAGGATCTTTGAGGTATGCCTGCACATAAACCAGGAACGTAGCCATTTATGATTATCAAATGTCATATTGTATACTGCACATAATTGTATATCCTGTACTTTTCATATGACTGACAGTGAAAGTTTGTTTACACCTGCATCACTTGTGAGGAGTGCATTGTATCATGATGTGTTGGCCGTGATATCACTAGGTGACAGGAATTTTTCAGCTCCATTGTAACCTTATGGCTCCCCATATATACAACGGGGAGCCATAAGGTTACAATGGAGCTGAAAAAATTCACCATTGAGCGAAACGTCATTATATGGCACATGACTATATAGCATCCTGAGCTACAGAAAGGAATAGGGGGCCTGGGGCTTCTAGCTGGTGACAAGGATACATGTTATGCTGGTTGTAGGGAAGAAATACACTCATACGTCTCTTGGGTAATAAAATCTGTCTTGGAGACAAACTGTCTCAGAATAGGTGATAGTCTGTGACAAACACTGGACATGGTGTCCAACCTCTAGTCTCCTTTCTTGTGATACCAGTTAGTTCTCCCTAGTTGGTGAGACTCCCAGGGAAGGGATTCGTGACAGTTGTATTCCTTAGTCAGGTAAGAAAAACGGGTGTGAGAGACGTTGGTTCTTTAGTTCAAAGTACTCAGCCTGCCAAAGTGCTGTACTTTGGGATATTATTTTTTGACACCCAACATAACCTGTCTGGAGCCTCAGCAAAATGAGAATAATAGTATGTGCTCAGTAGGCTTTTGTGAAGTTTAGATGAAAATACACACAGATACTCCTCTGCTTATGATGGGGTTATGTCCTGATATACACATTTTCAGTTGAAAATGCACTTAATACCTTATCCCAATGTGATATAAAAATATCTTAAGTCGATCCATCAAGTCCAGATGCTTCTCAACCTATCACAGGGCTACGTCATGACAAAACCATCGTTAGATGGAAATATTTTAAGTTGAACTATCATTAAGTCAGGTGCCATCTTGTATATAGGTAGGTTACAGCACTGTCTGGTATGCAGTAGGATTTGCTGTTGTTCTTATTCCATCTGTGTTTTAGTCCCTTCTGGAATTAGAGCAGTGAATAAGACAAACCCAGTCTCTGCACTGATGGAATTATAGTCAAGTTAGAAGGGAACATACAGGATGATTTCACAGATAATTATTCAGTTGCAGTTATAAGTGCTAGATTAGAAAAGTATGAGATGGGTAGCACCTATGGCTCAGTGGGTAGGGCGACAGCCCCACATACTGAGGGTGGCAGGTTTGAACCTGGCCCCAGCCAGCTAAAACAGCAATGAGAATTGCAACAAAAAATAACCAGGCGTTGTGGTGAGCGCCTTTAGTCCCAGCTACTTGGGAGGCTGAGGCAAGAGAATCGCTTAAGCCCAAGAGTTGGAGGTTGCTATGAGCTGTGATGCCACGGCACTCTACCAAGGGTGATAAAGTGAGACTTTATGTCAAAAAAAAAAAAAAAAAGAAGAAGAGTATGAGATGCCAAGCCAGCATTAACAGAGTTTCTGACTTTTTTTGAGACAGAGTTTTACTCTGTTTTCTAGGCTAGAGTGCTGTGGTGTCAGCCTTGTTCACAGCAACTTTAAACTCCTGGGCTGAAATGATCCTTGTTCCTTAGTGTCCCGAGTAGCTGAGACCACAGGCACCCACCACAATGCCTAGTTTTCTATTTTTAAGAGAGACAGGGTCTCACTCTGGCTTAGGCTCCTGAGTTCAACTGATCCTCCTGCCTCGCCTTCCCAGATTACTAGGATTACAGGTGTGAGCCACTGCACCCAGCCCAGTTTTTGACTTTTCTAATAGTCATGTGGCCCTGGCTACACGAACTTTCCTTTCAGAACTTTAGCTCCTTCATCTTTAATATGGGAATGTTGGCCTTGAAGAGTGTGACAGCTACTTGTGGAGGTGACATGTATGATAACAGGGGACCTGATGTCTCACTTGAAATGAGTGGGAGCTGCTGCAGTCTTTGTTGATGAAATTCACATCCTCCTCAGGTTGTGGGCTGGATATAAGATATTTCTTGCATGACCCATATTCTCCTGAGCCCCGCTTGGTGTGTCTGTGTTTAAAGGTGTCAGTTGTAAGGCACTGGAACCATAGTGCAGGCTTTTTAGTGAGGACCTAGTTGAACTCCAGCTGTGGAGTAGGTATGCTCCTACATCTAGTTTGTCCTGATCATGAATTTCTTTTTTTTTTTTTTTTAATTTAGAAATATTTATTTTGTGGGTTTTAAAAGCACTCTTAAAACGATCAAGATGGGCATTTTTCTTGACTGATCATGAATTTCTTGACTCCCATGAAGAGTATTCCCCAGCCCTGACCCAGCCCTGCCCTATGTTAGGGGCCCAAGTGCCCTGGAGTTGGAATCCCATGAACTAGAACAAGCTAACTGAATATTCCAGTTAGAAGCAAGGAGTTAGAACTAAATGTATATTATTAACAAGCTGAGCACTCAGATGTTTCCCTTAACTTAATCAGTTGCCCAGACAGCTTAGGTGAGAATGAGGATGGACACTGCTTTATTCTTTTATCTACCAATGAAAAATGGAGTACCCAGACTGTGGGAGGCATGGGAGACACATGGCGGGTGGGTCAGACTGGAATCCTGCCCTGGGGAGTGCGGTTTGGGGAGGACTGGTTGTATTGGGAGCTTTGTTATTAGCAGTCATTATTCAGACTAAAGAGGGAAAAGCCTTCTCACAGTTGCCTCTTGTCTTTCTCCTCAGAGCATAGTGGCCTGACAACCGGGGTGGCCTTTGGGCACCATGCCAAGTTCATCGCTTCGACAGGCATGGACAGGAGCCTCAAGTTCTACAGCCTGTAGGCCCCGCTTCTTTTCACAGAAGCTGGGCCTCATCTCAGTAGAGGGGTAGCACTAGGGGTGGGGGGTGGGGGGAGAGTACAGGGGGTTGGGAGCGTCTGTGGGTGGGACATTCACATCATTTCACTCTGATCTGGGTGATGGCCTGAGAGCCATGGCAGCATGGACTATCCTTATCCGTGCACCTCTAGACCCCACAGGAACAGCTGTGGAGGAAGAACTGTCACTCTCTGAAGGCCCAGGGTTGGAGGCCAGGACCTCTCCCCTCATGTCATTTATTGAATCAATAATGTAGTGGTGGCTATTCCACACCCACTTTGTTTTAGTTTCTATGAGATGGGAGAGACTGAACCACAGGAACTGTGAAGGGGATGGGCAGGAGAGTTTGTGCAGGGTTTTGTAAGCAGTGATCTAGTTTCATTAAAAAAAGAAAACAATAAATATAACCACCTCCCTGTGTCTGTCTGTACCTGGAACACCTGAGCAGGGGAAGTCAAGGAAGGGCACACGCAAGAATGGTCTTCTAGGAAGCCCATTGTTCCTTTACTTGCATGTATCTCTTATTTTTTTTTTAAGTTGCATAGCAGAAATAAAAATAAATCTATAAGCCATTTGTCAGAAGAAATATTCCGTGTCCCTGCAGGCCTTGATCTTGTGTTTCTAGGGACTTGGCCTCTCATACAAACCTGGGAGGGAGGGAGACGTGTAGGGAATATTAGCCAGATCTTGCTGGTGAGGAAGTGTGAGCAGTAAGGATTTACTTAGTTGTAGGTCATAGAGAACCTGTCTCTCTTGGCTTAAATCAAAAAGATTTCACTGACTAGCAATTGAAAAGTGAAGGTAGAGCTTTTTCTAGGAGAGAGCCAGTGAGCAATAAACAAGGTTAGATAAGGAATGTGCCTGGTGGGGAATTATTATAGGGTCCCATGGCTTCTTTAGATTGGAAGATCAGGAAAGGGCCAGAGATGGTGGTGTCAAAGCCAAAGGTAGAATGATAGGGACCTAAAAGGGGAGAGGAGAAAGCACCAAGGCTGGAATGAACAAAGTGTGAAGGAACAGGAAGCAGCCAGCGCAACTTGCAAGGGGAGTATGGTAGCCCAGCGAGGTCCTTAGTACCCTTAGGAGCCCGAATGCGGGGGCTGGCAGCCTGCTTGGAGTGGGTTGAAAGGGTGTGAAGTGAGGAAGTGTGGGAGTCAGTGATGTTAGATAAGAAAATGTGCTGGGAGGGGGAGCTAAGAACTGGGTTATCTGGAGGGGAGTCTGGGGCAAAGTGTAATAGTCAAGTGTTTTGGTACAAGAGATCTCCATGCATGTTTTGGGGGCCAGTGTTCTGTGATTAGGATAAGTGTGGGTGTGCCATGTCTCCTTTGAGTGATGCTCACTGGCTAGTAAAAGCTCTGCAAAGTCTCACAGTAAAAAAAAACCATTTAACTTTTTAACTTAGCTCTATCAAATATTTCATGATTAATCTATTAATAGTTCATGGAACTACCCGTTTGTACATGCCAAAGTTTTAGCTGTTTGTAAATAGTGCTCCAGTGAACCTGTTGGAGCACACGGCCTCTTACTTAGGTTAGTACTCAGGGGTGACTGCAAGAGTGGAATGGCGAGGCAGTGTTTGGCGGGACAAACTTAAAAAGGAGGACAACTGGCTCAGCGCCTGTGGCTCAATGGGCTACGGCGCCAGCTAACGTACACCTGAGCTGGCGAGTTAGAATCCAGCCCGGGCCTGCCAAACAACAATGACGGCTGCAACCAAAAAATGGCTGGACGTTGTGGCTGGCACCTATAGTCCCAGCTACTTCGGAGGCGGAGGCAGGAGACTCGCTTGAGCCCAGGAATTGGAGGTTGCTGTGAGCTGTGATGCCACCACACTTTATCCAGGGTGACAGCTTGAGGCTCTGTCTCAAAATAAACAAATAAATAAATAAATAAAAATAAAAAACAACTTAAAAAAAAAAAGAGGACAACTGCTGAGTGAAAGGTGGGCTGATAACAGCTATGGTTTGCAGGTGGTAGAGCAGCACTTGAGGGAGAAGAGTGGAGGGCATGGTGTCAGGACATCCTGGAGCTAGTACAGCACTAAGCCTTCTAATGGTTTTTGGTGTTGGATGTTAACGTGCATCCTTAAGATGTTTCAGAGTGACTACTCTTATCCCCACACCTAACCAGTTCTGAACCACTGCCCTAGAAGAACTGGGACTTGGTGTTGTCCTGGCTTGTTGGAGCCTAATGTTTGGGTCATAAAGCTTTGAACACATCACATCTGTCCACTGATATCAACAGAAGCGCTGTGTGCCAGACACCAGCTTGTATTTGTTCATTTAAAACAACCTTGCCCTTGGCTGTCCAGCAGCTGAGCAGCTTCTTATTCCCTGCACACTACGTGGGGCTTCATGCCTCTTCCTGTTTGATATGGGGTGGAAGGTGGGAGTAAAGACTCTGGAACCAGATTCCCTGGCTTAGTGGAGGCAGGCCCTTGGGAAGATTATTTAGCTTCTCAATTTCTTCACCTGTAAGGTGGGATTTTGTATGTTATTAGGGATATAGTAAGGATTAAGCAAACATGATTAAACGAACATGACAAGTGCTTTGGACAGGGACTACACGTAATAAATGTCATATATTAGTATATATATAGCTACTGCTACTATTATTACTACTGTACTGTTTCTCTTTCCTCCAGGAAGCTTTCTCTAGCCCATTCCCTGCCCTGCCAGGTGAGTGGCCGTACTCTGAGCCCATGATTCATGCTCTGGAGGGTGTTTGTGCATTTATCTTAACTAGATTTTAATCCCAAGGGCAAGACCATGTATTCATTGCTGCCATTCACCTTTTCACCTGATGTCACACTGCTATTGAATGGCAGATTGAGAGATTCAACTGTGGGCCTTATTCCAAAGCCCAGGCCATGCCTGTCTATCCATGATGTGTAAAAAGCAGAGGGGTTGACAGATTGTTAGTTACTTCAGCAAATAGGGTTGAAGAGCTCCAGATTTTGCCTCAGCTGCCTTGTAGGTGAACCTTTTAGAAGTAGGTCTTGGTTAGGGGTTGGGTTCTAAAGGGCTTGCCTTTTCTGGACCCCTGTCATCAGGCTAGCAAGTTCTTTCTTTTTGTTAGAGTCTCACTTTGTTGCCCTTGGTAGAGTGCCATTGCTTCATAGCTTACAGTAACCTCAAACTCTTGGGCTCAAGTGATTCTCTTGCCTCAGCCTCCCAAGTACCTGGGACTACAGGTGCCTGCCACAACACCTGGCCATTTTTAGAGACAGGGTTTCACTATTGCTCAGGCTGGTCTCAAACCTGTGAGCTCAGGGCAGTCCACTCACCTTGGCCTCCCAGAGTGCTAGATTACAGGCATGAGCCACCATGCCCAGTCTAGGATAGTGAGTTCTCATTTAGGGTTCAGGAACAGCCAGTAGTCCTAGGTGTCCAAAGGGAAATCAATCTGTCTGACAGTGTGTAGAATTAGTGCTTAAGGCACCCTACCTGTACCTTTGATCACCTTGAGCCCTTTGATGATCAAACCCTGTGTCCCTCCACTGTTGAAGGTGATGGGTTCTACATTGTCATAGACCTTGGAGCACTAACCAAGGATGTCACCTGGGGGCAGTGTAGGGACACCAGTCTCCCCAATAGCACTGGTGGGACAACAGAGCTCCTGGTCCCACAGCATGACCTTGCCAGACAGGAGGAGGAATCCCTGGCTTCAGGCCACCTGTGAGTTGTGGAACTGGGATTTTAAGCCATCTGGCTTCAGAGACAAGCTGATGACTCCATTGCCAGCTGGAACAGGCATGGCCATCTGATGACCCACGCCACGGCTTCCTGGGAATGTAGTGTCCCTGTCAGGGGCAGGTTCTGGAGCCAGAAGCCTGGATTTGAATCCCTGTTCTGCAGCTTACTATGATGTGTACCTTTATGTCTCAGTTTCCACATCTGAAAAATGAGTTCCTGGGGCTGCTTCATAGGACTGTAGACAGTTAAGTGAGCAGATGTGTAGAGAGCACTCAGAGGCACTCGTGAACGTTGGCTACTCTGTATTTTCCCTATTTCTCTCTGCACTGACACCCATGATGCTGCTGGGGGCCATTGTGGTCCTTGACATTTGACACCTATGATACAAAGCTTTGGTGTGGCTCTATCTTTTCCTTCTCAAATCTGACATTAAAGCTCTGGTGACACAAAGTGACTGGATCATAATCCAGGCAGGGAGGCGGGCGTATGTAGAAGAATGCAGCCGTGCCACTGGCCTTCTGATAGAAGTGCCAACATGGAGGACAGTGGGTGCAGCTGTTCAGAAATTCAGGTGAATCAGGGAGGTGCCATGACTGCATTTTGAAGAAGTAGAAGTTTGCTAGGAAGTGAGTGGGGATTACTGGTGCAAGCAGAGGTGCTGGCAACCCCTGTGCCTGCAGTGCAGTAAGGAGAGGTGAGAAAGCAGCTGGATGGGAACAGAGGCGGCGGAGAAGTAGAGTAGCAAAGTGGGGAGAGGCCCAGCAGGGAGGTTGCTGGTCTCAGCAGCGTAAAGGCTAAGATCTCACCTGTATGTTGTGAAAATTTGGAACAGATTTTTAACTTATTTTTTTGTAGAGACAGAGTCTCACTTTGTCAGCCTCGGTAGAGTGCAGTGGCATCACGCAGCTCACAGCAACCTTCAACTCCTGGGCTTAGGCGATTCTCTTGCCTCAGGCAGCTGGCACTACAGGCGCCCGCCACGACGCCCAGCTATTTTGTTGTTGTTGCAGTTTGGCCGGGCTGGACCCGCCACACTCCGTATATGGGGCCGGTGCCCTACTGACTGGGCCATAGGCGCCGCCCATGCCTAGCTATTTTTAGAAGTGCGGCCTTGCTCTTGCTCAGGCTGGTCTTGAAACTCCTGAGCTCAATCAATCAATCCACCTGCCTTGGCCTCCCAGAGTGCTAGGATTACAGACATGAGCCCCCACGCCTGGCCTATTGGTTTCTTTTTTAAAATTTTGAACTTTATGTAAATCAGTCTTTTTTCTTTGACTTCATTTTCTTGCCATTCTTCTTTTTTTTTTCTTTGAGACAGAGTCTAAAGCTGTTTCCCTGGGTATAGTGCCCTGGCATCATAGCTCACAGCAGTCTCAAATCTTGGGTTCAAGTGATCCTTTTGCCTCAGGCTCCTGAGTAGCTGAGACTATAGGCACCTGCCGCAACACCTGGCTATTTTTCTGTTTTTAGTAGACAGGGGTCTCACTCTTGCTCAGGCCAGTCTGGAACTCCTGAGCTCAGGTGATCCACAAACCTTGGCCTCCTAGAGGGCTAGTATTACGGGCATGAGCTACTATGCCCTGCCCAGGTTCAAGTTTTGCCGCACCGGTTATTTGATGTGGCTAGCCAGCAGCTGAATTTACTGCATTGCGTTCACAGTTGGAGAAGCACCAACCTTTCCTCTGACATAATTAGGGGCCCAGTGTCCAAGCCTTATAATTAATTGATCAGTATCTAAGGCATTTGCTAATGGCTGAGTTCCACGGAGCCTTATAAGAAGTCAACTCCTTTTCTTGGAGGCCAGCTTGCAAGAGATAAACCTTGGACAGATTAACCTTTACCTTGTATTCATTATAGGATTCCTTTGTAGGAATATATCACAATGTATTTGCATGTTCTATTGTTGATAATGGGCATATGGGTTATTTCTAGTTTTTGTTTTTTGTAGGTTTTGTTATTTTGCTGTTATAAACCATGTTTCTGTGATTCTGGTGCAAGGGTTTGTTTTTTTAAGATGTCACCCAAGGAGAGGTCCTGTCTCGATACCTTCACTAATTCTTGGTATTCTCTCATTTTTTAATTTTTACCAGTCCAGTGGGTCTATAATTGTGTCTTGAAGTTTAATTTTTATACTCACATTACTTTTATGGGTGAGTATCTTTCCTGTTATGTACAGACCATTTGAGTGAGTTTCTCTCTTGTGAAATGCCTATGTCTTTTGTCTCTTTTTCTATTTGTGTTGCCTTTTTTTTTTTTTTTACTGATTGTAGCAGCTTTTAATGTATTTTGGATATGAATCTTTTGTCAAGAATGTGTTGCAACTGTCTTTCCACTTTGTGCTGTGATTTTTCACCCTTTATCGTGTCTGGTGATTTCTGATTGTGAGCTTCACATTTTATTTGTAACTTTATCTGTGAGAATTCATTGAGATATAATTCACATTTGCTTCTTCTTGAAGTCTGTAGATCACTATAAATTAAGTTCAGCTCTTAAGGTTATTTTTTTCCAGATTGACTCCCCCCTCATCCACTGCCTACCATCTTCCCCCCATCAGTGTAAGAATTTGAACTGTAAACACCAGGGATGGTTTTTTTTTCTCCCTAGTCCACCCAGTCCCAAGATCAAGATAGGCAAGATTCCTTGGGGCTCTTTCTGTGCAATGGATTTATTTCTCCTTTGCTCTTACACTGAAGACTTAGCCCTCTGAAGGCCTATATCTTGACTTGTACCTCTGGCAGGCTCTGGACTTGACCTGCAGTGCCCTGTACTTGTCAAAGCAGAATGTCAAGGTCTCCAGAGTTCTGTAGAAATTACTAAAATAGAAGCTGACTTTTCTTCCCAGAGTTTTGGCTTTTACTTTACTTTTGGCCTATCTGCATGCCTTTCCCCTCGAGTTACTTCAACAATGATTTAAATGTTTTAAAATATGTACGTGTATAATCTGGCATGTTGGTGGCTTACTTGAGGTTGATCTGGGTGGGTATCTAGTGTTCCTGCTGCTGGGCAAAATTGGCACTTTTCCATGAAATGCTCTTACAGAAATGTGTGGCCATGGAGCCACACTTTAAGGTGTTAAATTTTACTTCAGCTGAAGTAACAGGCTGGGAAGTATCCTCTTCCCTTTATTTAGAACAAAGCATAAAAGTATTTGATCTCAGTGTACTATAGGTCTCAATGTGCAGTAAGTACGTAGGAGCTTGGAGTGGGGGAGATGGAGAGTAGGGAGGTCTTGATCTCACGCAGGTGTAGCCACAGCCCTGCCTCCTCCCCAGAGGACAGGAAGAGATAAAACATAAGGCAATGAGCAGCTCTGCTTCCTGCCACAGGTCAGCAAGAGTGGTTTGTTATCGTCCCTGTGGGTCTGACTCAACTGCTCTCAAAACTCAGCAGGTGCCTGCTCACACCAGGAGGTGGTAATAGGGGAGGAAAAAAGCTTAAAGTTGGGTAAAATTATAAGTTTTGCTATCTAGGAAAGCCAAAGCTTAGATTGCGTCCCTCCAGAGAAAGCTCAGGGAATATAGTGCTGCAGCGGACTCCATTGTTCATCTATTTTCTACCTTTATTTCAGTGAACAGACTCCTTTGATAGAAGGGTTGACAAAAATACGTGCATAGTTTAAATATCACTTGCTAAAAGGATGCATCTATGTACACTTGAAAGCAGGAAAGAAATAATTGCATTGTCACAGAAGCATCACACAAAAACAAATGAGTATAGGAGGATCTTTGCCTATATTTAAAAATAAAAATATGAGGTAAAACATTTGTTGTTACATAATCCTCCCATACAAACCATACACACCCAAGAACAGCCAATGGCCTGTTTGATGGGAAATTTATTTTTTTATTTTTTTTTGTAGAGACAGAGTCTCACTTTATCGTCCTTGGCAGAGTGCCATGGCGTCACACAGCTCACAGCAACTTCCAACTCCTGGGCTTAGGCGATTCTCTTGCCTCAGCCTCCTGAGTAGCTGGGACCACAGGCGCCCGCCACAACACCCAGCTATTTTTCTGTTTTGCAGTTCGGCCGAGGCTGGGTTTGAACCTGCCACTTTCAGTATATGGGGCCGGCGCCTTACCCGATGAGCCACAGATACCGCCTGTTTGATGGCAAATTTTTAAGATGAGGATTCTGGCCCCTTGACTTGTGAAAACTCTTTACAAAGAAAGAAAGAAAGAAATTGTGGATAGTAGATAAAAGACATGAAGGGTAATTGATAAGATATACAAGTGGCTATAAAGATACTTGGCTTCTAATCAAAAAGAGCCATGTTAAAAACACTCATGCTGTTGTCTCATGCTGCTCAGATAGGCAAAGATTCAGGCTGATACGGGTCTGTGGTGACAAGGCTGGGGATGGGCAGATGCCTGTGTAGCCCTGCGGCCCCATAGTAAGGGTGTGGCTTTTGGCCTGGCAGTTCTACCTGAGAATGTTTTTCCAGAAACTAGTATTCAGAGAACTACATGCTTATATAATTGTGTTCAATATGTGTTATCCTTAACAATAGACTTGGTCTCCATCAAAAGGAGATCAAATATGTCATCGTTCAAC
The DNA here is from genome assembly GCA_963574655.1 of Perodicticus potto. NCBI lineage: Eukaryota > Metazoa > Chordata > Mammalia > Primates > Lorisidae > Perodicticus > Perodicticus potto. The sequence continues at coordinate 65,748 of CAUYRH010065597.1, read as the reverse complement.
CACAATTTAGAGAATAGAATGGCAGGAAATGACATGATCTCTACCCTTGTGTTAAAAAGTGAAAAGAGAAAAGTCATTTACACAATGTGGTTCCAACTGGTACATAATGCCACTCATAGAACCACCCTCCCGTAAATCCTGATAATGTGCTTGGATGATGGAGGGAGAAGAAGGAAGAGTTATTGCTGGAAGGGCCCAGAAAGAACCAAGAGCAAGTCAGCCTAGCTTCTTCAAACAGCAACCTCCCAACTCCTTAGCCTCTCAAGTACCTGGGACTACAGGTGCCCTCCACAGTGTCCGGCTATTTTTTGGTTGCAGTTGTCATTGTCCAGCAGGCCCGGGCTGGATGTGAACCTGCCAGCTCCAGTGTATGTGGCTGGCACCCTTAGCCACTGAGCTACAGGTGCCGAGCCCAAATAGTCAAGCTATTAATAAAAATCCTCACTTATATCACACAGACCCTATGGAAAGGACTCCTCCTATATCCCCCTGTGCCAGCCAGGCACCTGGGCAGGCAGGACTGGCCATTGCTAGCCTCAGATGGGAAGACAGCCCCAGGGAAGGGAAGCCACTTGACTAACTTCCACAGCAGGTGTCTGGGCCTTCCTGCCTCAGTGCTCGCTTGTGCTATGTCTAGCCAGAAGAGCCTGAAGGCAGCAGCATCCCCCAACCCTAGCCTGTAAACTTGCACATGCGAAAAGAAAACTGAAGTAAGTAAGTATTAGGTTTAGGTGCAGAAGGAAGAATCTAGTGAGTAGTTAATGGCATTCTGCAGATGTTGGCTAACAGCTATGTATTATTCTAAGCATTCTTATCTATCGACTAATTTTATCCAACACCCCTATGGGGATAGGCATTATCTCCATTATACAGATGAGAAAACAAAGGTCCAGGGAAGTTCAGTAACTCACTGGGTATCACAGAGCTCGTCAGAGGGAGAGGATGTGGCTTAGGCAGCCTGGCTTTGGAGTCTGTATATTTGACCAGTATCCTGAAGACAGAAAAGGTTGAGTAGGCCAGGGCTGGGCCCCCACATGGTGTCATGGCCACAGCCTGACCTGAGTAGTCAGAGCCTGACCAGAGCGTAGTTCCCTCTGTAAGGGCTCTGTAAGCTCACGACCTACCAGAGACAGAGAGGTGTTTGAAAGCCAAGTTCAGGCTTCCTTTCCAGATTCTTGTCCTTGTCCCCATCCCCTGTGTCCCGCCCCACCACTGTCCCTTCCTAGCCTAGATCTACATGTCAGTCTAGAGAGGTCTTTGCTGCCAAATCAGAGATGAAGGCCCATGCTGTCTACAGGCCGCCTGGGGTCAGCAGCATAGCCAGCACTGGCACTGACCTATCTGGGGTCTGTGCCTGCTGTGGCAGGCAGCATCAGGGCTGACAGGCTGCCATCCAAGCTGCGCTGACCCCTCCTTTGTGGACTAGTCCCAGAGGCCGGGGGTCAGGGGAGGGAGGCTAGTGGTGGGAAATGTTGCCCCACAGCCTTTAGCAGCAGGCTGGTCAGCTCAGATGGGGCCTAGGAAGAGCTCCTTCATCTCAGCGTTACTTCTTTTGTCCCTGGATTCCTCCTGTTCATGATAGCAGCCACACGGGCTGCTTTGAACTCCTGTGTCTGTGGGAAGTTGACAGACCCTCCCAAATCACTCCTTCCGGCCAGGTTCCTGACTCCCAGCTGCTCTTGGACTCTCTTGGCAAGAGAGTTCTGTTGTTCTGTTCCCGAATGTCACCTTTCCTCTCTGGAAGGCAAAGTCTCCCAAATTCAGCCTTGGGAGACATTGGTCTCTACTTAGAGTATGGCATACATTAAGCATTTGTAAAAGCAGCCACAATTCTGGAAGGACAGAAGGAAGAAGTTTCTCAGACAAGTTGTCACAGATGACTTTTCTACATCTGCTTTCAATAGGTTTGAAATCATGGTTTATTGAGCCTATTTTCTGTTGCCTTCTTGGAGCTTCTGGGCCCAGATCTGGCTCAGGCCCATAAAGACATCAAACCCTAGGACAAGGGCAGCAGCCAGCAGCAAAGGGAGACCACCCACAGGAGAGACTCAGGCTGGTGTAACCGGCTGGAGCCCACCCAAAATAAGGGATTTGAAGGCTCCTGGGTTGGATAAGGCCCCCTGCAACCTTCTCCTGCACACCATGTTTTTGTAACCACTCCGGGCAGTGCTGGTTAAATGGCCTTTCTGCAGATGAGGAGGACCTTGTCTGTCTTTGCTTAGTTCCCCACTGAATGCAGTTGCACCATCTCCTGCCCTCCCTATAGCCAGAGCTTCCCCATTTTGCCAGCACACTCTTGGGCAGGGGTGGGGGGGGCAATGCCTGAGGGAGCCCACGCACAAGCCCCACTCCCATGGGTCCAGCATGGGCTCCTGCCCATAGGAGTTCTTAAAGCCCACTGGCCCTGAAGAGCTCATGATGTCCTGGGGCCTCGGCAACATCACTGCAGTGACCTGAGGGTCACTACCACCCTGCGGAGGGGAAGAGCCATCTCCAGCCCTTGAGGCCCAGAGGCCAGGCACAGGCCTGAGCACATGTGAATGCAAATGTCCCCCTACCCCAGACTCACTTGCAGTCTCAGCTGCATGTAGTGGAGTGAGTCTGCAGCCCAGGGGCTCACATGCACACCCGTTGCACGAGAAGTGAACCTGGAAGAAGGTCAGGTGCAGCTGGCTCGGAGCCACCGGGCAGGAAGCATGAACACAGGGACGCAGGACCCAGGAGCAAGGCCAAGTCTCAGCTACTCCCAGCCCAGCAGGCAGGGAAAACTGGGTGTATTGACTAGGACTGACTGGTGCCCTGTGCTGATGGGTGGAGAGCGGCACATGTCACTTCCCGATTTGGAATCCATGCCTTCCTCTCGCCCCAGAGCCCAAGTCTACGATGGCATGCCTTGCAGGCAGCAGCCAGTGCACTTGGCAGAGCCCCAGACCCCAGTGTGCTCAACAGTGCTGCCTCTGGTTGCATTGCTCCTTCCACCATCCCTACTGACAGATAGGGAATTCCAGGAGAGCAGATGTCTGCCTCCCTCCCTGCCTGACTCCCAGAGACCACTGAGCCCCTACAGGGGAAAGCAAATGGAGGTGACCCAACCCAGCACCCAGCAGGCCCCACCACAGGAGCCCCTCATCTTGCAGGTCTCTTGGCTCAGGAAGCAGCTCACAGCTCATACGAGAATGAAGCCACCCTAATCGGTGCTTGCCAGTGATATCAGTCTACATCTGATGTAATGTCAGGCAGGAAATATAAAAATTCAGAGATCTGTGCATGGTATGTGAAAGCCATATGCTGTTGTTTAATAGAACAAGGGCTATGTCATCTTTATTTGTATATTACAGAGAAAACCTAAATATACCCCAAGTTTGTCCACTTTGCCTTCTGGAGAAGTTGCTGATCTATAAGGAATTCAGAGCAGAATTACACTGAACACATTATCATTGGTTGAACTGGAAACAAGGCTACCCTAGAATGCCAAGACCAGCACTCAGATTCACTGTTGATTGCGCCGCACAGGGCACGTCCATGCTTCCTTCTGGAGTGGTTCACAGATGGTCTTCCATCCACCCAAGGCCAGGACTCTACTTGGCAAAAATCAAGCCCAATTCTAGGAACTCTTTCTGCATAAGCTCATAAGGTGCTGGAGGGACTTGGAGGCCAGCTATCCCCACCCAATGGATGGGGCCAAGCACAAAGCTCTGGGGGCTCTTTGGGAACCTGAGTTTAGGAGCGCGAGGGTGGTAACATGACACGCTGGTAGTGAGAGCAGAGGGGCAGGGCTGCCCCCTCCAAGGCTGCCAGTTGGGCTCTGTTGCTGTTGCCTTTGGAAGTACATCTTGAGGCCAGGCTCACGCCCGTAATCCTAACACTCTGGGAGGGCACAGTGGGAGAATCGCTTGAGCTTCGCAGTCTGAGACCAGCCGGAGAAAGAGTGAGACCCTGTCTCTACTAAAAATAGAAAAATTAGCCAGCTGTCATGGTGGGTGCCTGTAGTTCTAGATGCTCAGGAGGCTGAGGTAAAAGGATTGCTGGAGCCCAGGAGTTTGAGGTTGCTGTGGGCTATAATGCCACAGCACTCTACCCGGGGTGACAGAATGAAACTCTGTCTCAAAAAATAAAGAGGGCGGCGCTGGCCCCATATACCGAAGGTGGCAGGTTCAAACCCGGCCTCGGCTGAACTGCAAAACAGAAAAATAGCCGGGCGTTGTGGCGGGCGCCTGTAGTCCCAGCTACTCGGGAGGCTGAGGCAAGAGAATCGCCTAAGCCCAGGAGGTGGAGGTTGCTGTGAGCTGTGTGACGCCACAGCACTCTACCGAAGGTGATAAAGTGAGACTCTGTCTCTACCAAAAAAAAAAAAAAGAAAGAAAGAAAAAAGGGCCATCTGAGAAGGAGAGGAGTCAGGGAGGCCTCCTGTGGGAGGATGGGCCACTGGGGCTGCAGGAAGGGGCAGGCAGTGGATCGGCTCAATGCCTGTGCTCCCCACAAACTGGTTCTCAGAGCAGCCTCATGATAGAATCATGCCCCCTCCCTGTGGGAGGAGCTGAAATGCTTATCTGCAGGGAGAGGGGCCCATGAGACTGGGGTGGGCTGTGTGGCAGGGAATTGGGGGCAGGTGGAGCTCCCCCTCAGTTGCTCTCCCCAGAAAGTGGGGAACACTGACATTGTACCCTTGGTGATCTCATTTCGAGCTGCAGGGGGCTGGGCTGGGTCACAGGGGCAGGAGACGGAGGCAGGAAGGTGGATGATGCCCATGTGGGCAGAAGTCCATGGTGTTGAAGATGCAGCGGACACGAACCCTGAAGTTCAAGCATAAAGGGGGAGGTGGGGGAGAAGACACAGAATCAGAGCATCCTGGTTACTTAATAAAGTAGACGCAACAAACCTCACTGTCCAGCCGGCGGAAGGACGCTACCCGAGCAGTCAGCAGGGACGCAATTCACTGCCAAGGAGGCTGAGCAAGCTCACCCTTGCCCCATCCTCTGCCTTCCTCATCTTCTGGGATAGCTCGAGCCTGCTTTGCCAGGCCCCACGCGAGGTGCAGGACTGAGACAACAGGGACCCCCAGAAGGCTGACACCTTGTTGGGCCTGCCCTGGCTCTCGAGGCCCTTGGAGCCCGATGGTTCAGCCTGGCGCAGGCCTACGACCTGGCTTCGGATCTTCCTAGGCTTTTCAAGCTGCGAGACCATGCGCAAGTCATTACCCAAGCCCCAATGTCCTCCTTTGTGACATGGCAATGACCGTCTCCGAGGGCTCTGGAAAGCAGGGTGCCAGTGTCTTCTTGTCCCTGAAGTCGCAGTTGGTTGCCCACAGTTTCTAGTGTCTTCCTCGCTAGCCTGCATGCCATGGTGACCTCTCAGCCACACTCCGGGTAGGGCCCACATCCTGCTCCCGGGAGGCCTAGTATGAACCAGGTGCCAAGTGGGCTTTTTATTTTATTTTATTTATTTATTTTTGAGACAGAGTCTCAAGCTGTCACCTGGGTAGAGTGCCATGGCATCACAGCTCACAGCAACCTCCAACTCCTGGGCTCAAGCCAGTCTCCTGCCTCCACCTCCCAAGTAGCTGGGACTACAGGCACCCGCCACAACGCCCGGCCATTTTTTGGTTGCAGCCGTCATTGTTTGGCGGCCCGGGCTGGATTCGAACCCACCAGCTCAGGTGTACGTGGCTGGTGCCTTAGCCTGTTGAGCCACAGGCGCCGAGCCCAGGTGTGCTTTTTAAAGGCCTCCACCTGAGGTGCCCTCCTGCCCATTTCCCTCTGACTTACGCCTCCCTCCCAAATCCCTGGCCACCCTGTGTTGAGTTCCGGCTCAATCCTCTAGCTCCTAAATCCGAGGGTCTAAAGCAGGGCATAGGTGTGTCCCCATCTTGCAGCCCACAGGTACTTAGGGTTTTAAAGCAAAAGACATTTGAACCCTGAGACACCAGGCTCCTGCTCTCCAACTCCCATGGCAAGGGAGGGTCATCCACATGGCACCAAGCACAGACTTTCTACAAACCATGGGCTATATACTTGCTCTGTCCCTCAGGGTAAATGGCTGGGGGTGGCAGATCCCCTGGGTCACCTGCACTGGCATCCTGAGCTCCTGGGGTGGTTTTGTCCCTGAGTCAGCATGTTGGAGAGACCCTGGATAGTGAGGGGTCTTCCACCAGGTGCTCCCCACAGCAGCCTCAGAGAGCTTCGGCCCAAGGTATCTCTGGCGTGGTTTGGGGCCTTGGAACCTGAGATCAGGAGCAGCAACACCCATAGCCTCAGCCTCTTCCTGGGACCCAGAAGGGGACACTTCTAGCTGCACTGAGCTCAGAAGGACAAAGAGGGCTCTGGAGGACACCAGCTCCCTCAGGAAGTGCTGTTGGCTCCTATCTGCGCCTTGTAGGCCAGGCATGGATGGAGCACTGAGGTTCTCACAGCCCTGAGAGAAGGCCCTTCCCCCTGCTTAGCAGGGATATCTGGGAAGAGGTAAGTGGCTTGTCTGAGGTCACACAGCCAGGTAAACAGCAGATGGCTCCAAAGCTGTTCTGAGCTCTCCTGTGCTCCCTTGCACCCTAGCCAGGGCTCTGTCCATTTGATGGGACTCCCCTCCACTGGACGGTACTGTCCTGTGTGATGGAAGCTGGTGCCCCCTTTCAGACATGGACATCGGAGGCCAGGTGGTCCTCATGAATGAGCTGGTGGCCAGCCACCTGTGGTGAGGCCCTCCCAGGGGCGGTACCAGGCCTGGTCCATGGGCCCCACATCTGCCTGAACTGTGGTGCCACAGGGTGTGAGAGGGAAGTGAATGACCAGGACAGCATCTGTCCTCTACATCAGGGAGATGGTAGGGTGCAGGCCAGGTGGGCACCGGGCAGGGTGAGCCTGTGTGTTGAGAGCAGTTCTTAGGACACCACCAGGATGATGTAGACATTTTTGAGGTAGCTGGGATGAAGGCAGATCAGGCCTTGGGGGTCTAGTGACCATCTAGCACTGAGACAGCACAGTGTCATCGGCGGGGTGACGATCCGTGATGTGGGTCTATTGATAGTGCCCTGGGAGTGGGTACAAGGCAGGCTGGGATGCACGGTCACCCCTCTACAGGTCTCTTCTGTGATCCGTTCTAGGAATTAGGCTGTCCCACGAGCTGGTTTGTTGCGGGTCCCGGGAAGTGCCTGCCAGGACTTAGTCTCCCTCACCCCGGACTCACCCAGTGACCTTGGGCTCTGGTTCATGAGGGGGCGCTCTAGCCTGCTGCTGTGTTAGAAATCTCGCTCGTGATGGTTCGGCCTTCTCCATCACGTGGCAGCTTTTATAATCAGCCAAGAAGACCTCAGACTCCTGTAGCTTGGAAGTGACCCAGTGGAGCAGATGGAGCAGTTGTTTGCCTCAAACTAGTTCCCAAATTCATCTGGGCTGGGGTCAGGGTGGGGTGGAGGATGCTGAAGGGTGAAATGAGAGTCTGCTGAAAGAGCCCTCACCCAGTGGGCAGGAGACCCGGGTTCCAGCCTTGGCTTTGCTACTCGCTTGCTGTGTGGCCTTGGGCAAGCCCCTTCCCCTCTTTGGTCTCAGTTTCCACAACTGTGAGGGGACGGATGGTCTCAGGATCTTTCTAGTGAGGATCCCCTGCAGTGAGCTATGATGATACCACTGCACTTTAGTCTCTAAGTGAGACACACAGTTCCAAGGCTTTGCCTGTTAGCTCCTTAACCAGCTGGCCATCCTCTGAAGGAGGAGCTTTCGCCAGCCCCCATCATGGCACTAATTCCTACAAGCGATGAGCCAGAGGCCCAGCAGAATCTCAGCCCCCCCAATGTGAGGAAACAGGCTGTTATCATCGGCAGCAGTGGGCCAGCACATGCCTGGGGAGTTCAGAGTTGGGTTCTTATCCATCCTTGACACGTTCTAGCTGTGACCCAGGGTGCATCACCTTTTCTGAGCTCCAGGTTTCCTGTTCGTAAATCGAAAAGGATCATGCTCTCCTTGAAGGCTGGACCAGAGGACAGAAAGAGATAAATCATGGTGCACTAAATTGTACATGGCAATGATTTAATGCTTAGCAAAGGTTGATCTTCACAGTGATCAGTGCTCAGCTGAGGAAAGCTTGGGGGGTCTGGGAGTAGAGTGGGAGAGGCACCAGTGGAAAGGGCAGGAGTGGGGTATGTGTCAGTGTTTCTGGAAGGAAGGGGGTCTCAGGACCCCTCAGGACAGGCTCAAGGTAGAGGATGGTAGGGACATTGTGTGGAGGCAGAGGATTTGGGGAGAACCGGGAGGGAGCAGGGTGCACAGAGGTCTGGGCCAAACTTCAAGCTGGGTGAGGGGTGATGCTGGAGAGAGGAGGGAAGGGCTTGGGGGTAGGGGAGAAGAGGAGGCTACAAGAAGGAATTGGCCAGTGTGTATGGGGGAACTTTTCTCAAGGGACAATGTAGAAGATTTATTTATTTATTTATTTATTTATTTATTTATTTATTTATCTATCTATCTATCTATCTGAGACAGAGGCTCACGGGTAGAGTACCCTGGCATCACAGCTCACAGCAACCTCAAACTCCTGTGCTAAAGCAATCCTCTTACCTCAGCCTCCTGAGTAGCTGGGACTACAGGTGCTTGTCACAACGCCCAGCTAATTTTTCTATTTTTAGTGGAGATGGGGTCTTACTTCTGCTCAGGCTGGTCTTGAACTCCTGAGCTCAAGAAAGCCACCTGCCTCAGCCTCTCAGAGTGCTAGGATTACAGGCATGAGCCACCACACCTGACCAATGTGGAGATTTTAAACTTGATTTTGAAATCATTTCCAGATTTACAGAAAGGAATTTCCATAGATTCTTGTCCAGGATACCTCAGATGTCAACTGTTAACTTTTTACATTTGCTCCAGCTCTCTTTCTGACTGTTCACATAAATACACACATGCGCACACACACACACACATCCTCCCATACCATTTGAGAGCAGGCTGTACACGTGACTAATTCCCCTGTTTCTCTAATTACTTCAGTGTATATTTTCTAAAAAGCAAACAACCATCTCAGTAAAATAATCACTACCTGGACATCAACAGTGTTATAAACACGACTGTCTGCAAACACAAGCACAAATCATCTGCAAACCTTATCTGACAGGTAATACCAATTGCCCTAACATGGGCTTTTACAGCAAAGGGCAAAAGTGTTTCTGCTGGTACGAGGGACCCCGGGCAGGACTGGGAGCTTCACACTGGCAAACCTCTTCCGCCTCCCCCAATCTGGAACAGCCTCTCTGTCTTCCTTTGTCTTTTATGTCCTTGGCATTTTTGAGGAATGGCCTGAATATGGGTTTGTCTCACATTCAATCCTGGTTAAACATTTTTGGCAGCATTTTAGTCAGATTGAACTTCTGTAACGAAATACCATACGCTGGGCTGCTTAAACAAGACACATTTATTGTCTGACAGTTCTGGAGGCTGGAAGTCCAAGGTTGAAGTGACAGTAGGTGTGTTTTATCCTGAGGCCTCTCTCCTTGGCTTGCAGAAGGCTGTCTTCTTGCTGAATCCTCAGAATAATCTTTCCTCTCTGATCTTGCAGCCTTGGTATCTCTTTGCGTGTCCAAACTTCCTTTTCTTATAAGGAAACTGGTCAGATTGGATTAGGGGCTGCCCTAATGGCCTGATTTTAACTTGATCACCATTTTAAAGGCCCTATCTCCAAATACAGTCACATTCTGACGGACTGGGGCTTCAACATATGAATTGGGGAGGGGGCATGATTAAGCCCATTTCAGGAAGGAATATTCCAGAAGTGATGATGTGTTATTCCCAGTATCAGGAGGCACGTCCTACTGGTTTGCCCTATTACTGTTGATGTGACTTTGACCACTTGGTTAAGGTGGTATCTTCATGTTTCTCCACTGTGAAGTTTTGTTTCCTCTGTATTTGTTGTGAGCTACTTTGAAACTATATAATTATCTTGCTCCTCATCAACCATCACACACTAGTGTGGTGATGGCCAGGCAGGTGGCGCTTCCTGAGCTTCATCGTTCCTTCTGCATTTACGCATGTTCTATTGTGAGCATGAGCTGGCCCCATCAGAAGGCCTTTTTGTCTAGGGTTCATTGCTCATGGGCTGAAGGCCCTGGTTAGTCACATACCTGCCCCCTATCCCTGCCCCACCCCCACCCAATATCTAGAAAATAGGAATGAGAGTGGTAACGGCAGGGATGGAATTAGATAAGACACTGGTATTTCCTGAGTGCGTCTCCCAAGATCCTGGTAATGGGCAGGGAAAGGGAAGGGGAGCTTCCTCAGGGCCAAGGGCAGAAGGAAGCCCTTGAGAAAATGGCACAAACTGTCCTGGAGAGACAGCCCTGAGTCCTCAGTTATGACTCCACATTCTTGGAAAGACTCATAGACACAGGAGCTCACCAGTCTGGGAGGGATCCAGATTCTCTGCTCACCCACTAGGGACCCTGGGAAAGTCACTTCCTTGTTATGTGACAGGCTTCCCTCATCTGCACAGTGGGGCTCTCAATAGCACCTCACGGGGTGGCTGTGAGGGGGAGGCAAGACAATCTGCTTTGAGCTGGCAGAACAGGGTCTGCACCAGGGGATCATTGAGCACAGTAGCCATTCAAACCACTGTTATTATTACTGATGAAGGCACAGTGTCAGATTGAGGGGACTTCACTTAGAATCTTGGCTTTTCCCACTTGGTCTCTTTCTCAACTTCAGTTTGTGCATTCCCCTCCCGCCCAAACCTCTTTTTAAACAATTTTAAAAATATACTTCAGTTTTTTAATCTATGAGGTGGGGACTAAGAATAAGCTCTAACTGGGGTGCTGTGAGATTTTCCCACTGTGTCTCTCCAGCTAATATAATCCAGGGACACAGGAGGGCAGCCAAGGAGGATGTGGCCCCTGTAGGCGGGAGGGACAAGACTGTGGGGACACAAGCATGTTGGGAAACCAGGAGGGAGCAGGCGTCCTCCCTCAGTGGCCTGCAGAGTGGTCCCTGTGGACTGTGCCTGCTGCAGAGCTGCTTCCAGAAAGCCTGTGGGAGCACATTTAACAGCAGAAAGCAGTCCTGCTTCTTCTGCACTAAAAACAAAGAAACTCAGAGCCCAGTCAGCTGGGAAGAGCTGGGCTCTGCTGATGGACCACCTCCACCACTCCCCAGCTGAGCTGCCTTGGCAGAGTTGCTTAACCTCTCTGAGCCTCAGTTTTCGCTTCTGACAGTGGGGATAGTAACATTACTACCGCAGAGGGTGGTAATTAAATCAACTAATACATGTGACATGCTAAGCCTAGTGCTGCTCCATAATAAGCACCCCATAAATGTTAGCTATTGCTGCCTGCAGTATGTTGAATAGTGGTCCTCAACAAAAGGGGTGCACATCCTAATCCCCAAACCGGTGAATAGAACCTTATTTGGATAAGAGGCCTTTGCAGATGTAATTAAGGATCTCAAGATGAGGTCATCCTAGATTACTTGGGTAGGCCTTAAATCCAGTGACAAGGGTCCTATGAGAGTCACATAGGGTGAAGAAGGGGAAGGCCACGTGAAGAGGCAGAGTTGGAGTGTACAGCCCTGAACTGCGCCAAGGAACACCTGAAGCCACCAGAAGCTGGAAGAGGCAAGGCAGGAGCCTTTCTAGAGCTTTAGGAGGGAGTGCTGACATCCTAATTTTAGACCCAGCCTCTAGATTGCCAGAGGGTAAATACCTGTCATTGAAAGCTGCCAGGGTGTGTGGTAAGTTGTTTTGACAACCCTAGAAACCTAATACACGGTTGCTATTTTTGTGAGGATCAACTGGCCTATGTGTGAGGCTGCACCTAGTCCAGGGTCTGTCTCTGCCTGTTCTGCCTTCTTGTCTTCCTTTTGACTATAAAAGTATCTGTCCCCAAGGTTGTACCACTGCAGTGAAAGCGGCCAGAAAGAATTGTACTAGATCATGGGTAACATAGGATCCAGATGGGTCATCATGGAGAACTGGCCTTTGGGGATCTACGCGTAGAAGCCATTGTTAGAGCTTCATTCTGTTCAGCAAATATTTGCTGGGGCCCCTCCCCAATGTCAGGCCCCCTTGGCTTGAGATGAGGAGATATTGCAGGAAGAATCTCTGACCTCAAGTTGTCCATTAGGAGGGTGAGAGCAGTTGTGAACAAGAGTTACTAGGGAGGAAAAGGGGGACTGCAGGTGAGGTGAAGTGGAGATGCAGGAGGGAGGGATGAGAGATGGGTCTGAGAGACTCAGCAAAGGTTGCCCAGAGGAGATGATCTCTGGCCAGGGTTTTGAAGGATGAGTAGGAGTTCACCAAGAGGCCAAGAGAAGGAAAGGTATTCCAGAGCAGGGAACAAACCATATAAGCAAGGGCACAGAAACAGCCTGGCTTGTACAGAGTAGGAGGAGACAGATAAGTGCTGATTGACAATGGCTGCAACTAGGGAGTAGCGGCAATGCAGGTAGAGAAATGCAAAAATGCCCAGATTAGGCCAAGTCACCGAGGGTTTTACGGGCCATGTGAAGAGTCCTGGAGGGGATGGTGGCATCAGGACGCTCAGCCTGGGCTTCCCACATGGTGTCATGTGGGGCCCTTCCACGCTGCTACTCTGCTGGGTGTGAGCAACTCGAGGGCCTCTAAGTAAGGGGCTGCAGGATTCCAAGGCAGGCCTCACCCGCTTCCTGCCATGAGTCTCACTTCCTTTTTGACTGACTTCTTTAAAGTGGCCAGAAAAGAACATAAAGAACCTGCTTACAAAGGCAGGCCAAGGGGCAGAGCCCGTACATTGGACCATCTCGTGTTCCCGTTTGTTAAACACACAGATGCCATAAGCGCCCCCCTGAGTGCCCAGGTACATGGATGGTCTCAGAAAGGCAGGCTGCAGGGTGAGCAGGGAAGAGGGAAGGGCATTTGGGCAGCAGCAACAGCATGTGCAAAGGCACAGAGAGGAGAGGAGAGGGCATGGGGTAGCTGTGGATGGGGGACTGTTGTCTGTGTGCTGGACTGGGAAGGGCCTTGAGTGCCGAGTGGGCATCTGGACAGGTCCACAGGCAGCAGAGACACAGCAGAGGTCTCTGTGCCCAGCAGCGACAGCTCACACTTGTCTCCTCTGTGGCAGGAGATGGTGCTAATGTGGAGATGGGCCCAACTTCCGCTCTTCCTTGCTGTGATATGAAGTTCCAAGCCGTGGAAAAGGTTGTGCTTTAGAGACTGGACCCTGAGTGAAGCTGCATCTTTCTCCTGGTCCATGGGTCACAGTATGTGGGACAGGGCAGGGAATGGCTCAAGCTAAGATCTGCACCAGTCTTGCCCCTCAGCTGTCAGAGAGGCCAGGCTGACGTGGCTTTGCTCCCCTTCAGGTCAGCAGGCCCAAGACCTGGGCCGCTATGTCTCCCCTTAATCTGTGACCCTTCCAGAGAGGACCAGCTCCCTGATGTCCTGCCAACATCTCTGCAGGCAACAAAGAAATAATAATAAGGGCAGCTGGGACCTGTGACCTCACTGTGTCGGGCTCTGAGCTGACTGGGCTTATTATGTTCCTTGATCCTCACCGTGGAGACAAGAAAACAGGCTGGGGGCTGGGTGCGGTGGCTCATGCCTGAAATCCCAGCACTTTGGGAGGCTGAGGTGGGCAGAATGCCTGAGCTCACGAGTTTGAGACCAGCCTGAGCTAGAGTGAGACCCCATCTCTAAAAATAGCCGGGCGTTGTAGCAGACACCTATAGTCCCAGCTACTCTGGAGGCTGAGGCAAGAGAATCACTTAAACCCAAGAGTTAGAGGTTGCTGTGAGACAGAACGCCAAGGGACTCTACAAGGGGTGACAAAGTGAGACTGTCTAAAAAGAAAAAAAAGAAAACAGGGTGGGGGTGGGGGCATTCCTGCAACCCCGTAGCTAAGCACACTGCCCTCTCCCAGTTCCCTGTTGCAAAGACACCCGGACCCCCTAAGGATCCCCCCATTGCCGAACTTCCGTTCCCATTCCCAGTGTGCTCCCTGGTCCAACAGCACTGGCGTCCTTTCAGGGAACTGGGGACAAATGAATATTCCAAGTTCTACTCTCATCTGCTGCTTCACTCTAGGGGTGGGGCCCAGGGATCTGGGTTTTAACATATCCTGCAGGTGATTCCGATGCAGACGCAAGTTAAAAATCACTGGTCTATGCCATTTTAGGCCCTTGTCCAAGGCCCAGTCACCATCCCCTGGCTCTGAGCTCAGCTCCGTGAGGACCCACCTGATAGTCTTGGTGGCCTCCCGCTCCCCTCCCGGCACAGACCAGACACCTTGGAGGCCTCCACACAGGCTCTGATTGGCTTCTCTCCTTCTTAGTCTTAGGCCGGGGGTCACCTGGTGAATTGGAGGCCCCTATCCTTTGCTCCCAGCCAGTGAGTCCCCACCCAGGGCCCCCACTGCTCCCATCCACTCACGAGACTCTTCTCAGAGTGCCCAGCGTGGGTTCTCAGTTCCTGAAATGTGTGAGGAAAAGGCATAACCAGCATCCTGCTCACCGACTTCCTACCCCTGGAGCCTTCTGCTGTGGAGGCTGTGGGACTCGGAGCTTTCTGAGTACGTGCAGAAAGGCCATTTCCACCACGGGAATGCAGCCAGGGGCCCAGGGACAAATGTTACTGCCTCTTTCTTCAGAAAAATGCCTGAGGGCCCTGCTCATCTGGAGCACTTTTTTGGTTTAGTAATAAGTTGTCCTCAGAGAGGGCTAGGGGAGGAGCCATGACAGGATTGGACACACGGGCTGAGAAGGGTCAGAGGAGTAAAGGATTTAGCTGGAAAAGCAGCACCTTAGCAGGGCTGCTGTGGCAGGTTGCGCAGGGTGTTCACTGCACAAGGGTGTCAGGGGTCGGGGCAAAGGAGAGCTGGGATCCAGGGGCTGGGCTGTACCCTCTCTCAAGTCCGATGCCCAACTTCCGAGATATGTTTACAGTTGGGGAGGGGCTATTCTTTTTCTTAGTCCGGAGAGTAGGGGCTGGGATGTGTGGAAGAAGCACCTTTTAAAATTCATGTTTTATTGCTGTGAAGTTACTTGCCCAAGGCCACATAGCTAGGGAGTGGCAGAGCCAAATCCAAACACTGACAGTCTGGCCCCAAGGGTCCCTGAGCTTAACCACCGCATCACCCTGCCTGCATGGTCTTGTCCCTGGGACTGTGGTTTGGGAAAGGGGTCAGGTGGGCAAGAGAATGGAAACATCCGCTCATTCTCTAGTGAGAGCTACAAGTGTTTGTCTTTGAAAGTCTGAGCTCTCCATGTAAAGGAAAGGAGAAATAATATCCCCACCACAGGGTCATAACTTTTTATTTATTTTCTACTCACGACAGTAGTCTCTCAGAGTTTATTAAGTGTCAGGCTTTGCAGGAAGCCAATGTCTACATGGAAGGTTCCTGCAGACTCAATCCCATGGGAGGTGTCCTTGCCCCATTTGGGATACTGAGTTCTTAGCATATTTTAATGAGTGTTGACTGGGTGCGGAGACGCTGAGGTTGAGAGAATATTCTCTGATTGGAGGGACCTTTGTTGATAAAGGAGAGTAAGGAACTAGGGAAGGCAGATGTAGAGATCCAATCCTCTCTTATCCTAGGGCTTTGACTCTATTTTAAAGAAAAGCTCTATAGCCCTCCCTGGCAGCCTACCCCATTTATCCCCCAGAGGGAGAGAAGCTGATTTTTATAAGCACTTACTGTGTACTTTGTGTAACCTACCTCATTCAACCCTTGCCACACCTGTGAGCTGATGATAAGACTGGGGCTCAGCAATGGAAGAGACTGGGCCCCCAGCCCGTGTTCTCCCCACTTCCCCACCCTGATTTCCTGCTGGGGAACCCCCAGGGTCCCTCATGGACAGGTCTCCTCACTGCCCGGTTTATTCTCCAAGGATTATGTTGTCAGAAAAGGGCAGCCCAAGGATAGTGGACAAATGGACAAGGTGTCCTTTTCCTCATGCACTTACCCTACCCACTGGTCACTCTCAAGAGCATAGCCCCCGCGGCACACATGGGCTCACACTTCCTTGCACACACCGATTTCCCCATGTGCACTGGCGTTGCCCCCGGGGCTTCTGCAGTCTCTTTCTGTAAGGGGGAGGAGCTGGGGCTGCCAGTATTGATGGAGATTGGTGATACTTGAACACCAGTGTGGCAACTCCTGCTTTAGCTGTCCCCGCCTCCCCCCACCCCACCCCTAAACACGCACACACATGCTCCAGGGCTGACAGCTATTTCCTCCCTCAGCTCGACTCCCTTGCCTCCTCCTGCTCGGGGCCTCTTATCTAGCGGCTGGCAGCAGCTGACCTCCTCCAGGGCTGGAATCGTGTGCTTCCTCAGTGCCCAGGTAAGGAGGCAGTGGCCTGGGGCCTCAGTGTCCTTAGTGTCCTCTCTGGATCCACGGGAGAAGGCACGGTTTTACTAGACCAGACGGCTGTTATAGCTGGATGGCAGAGGTTGAGGCTACCAAGGACTGGAGGGCACTTGATGCTCAGAGGGGGAGGTGCTAATTGTCTTTAGGCATTGACCAGACACTAGGCACAACCTCCAGGCACAACCGCAAACCGCTCAACTACTTCATTCCATGTCCAAAAGCAGTCTGGGTGGGACGATTACACCAGCAGGCTTGGGGTAACCAACCCAAGTCCACCCAGCCAGGAAGCCGAGGAGCTGGGATTCAAACCCAGGTCGAGGACCCCCAAAGCTTGCACTCTCTGTTCCCCAACGCCCTGCCAAAGCAGGATCCTAGCAGCTGGGCTCCCTGGGAGCTGTCACCATGCAGACAGAGGGACTGATCTGGATGATTTTCAAGAGTGGAGCAGGACTGTGCTCTCTGAGCATTTCTGTGGGATGTGGACAGCAGTTGCTGGACTGACAGGAACGTTTTAGAGCAACGAGGGGGTGACACTCGGCTGTGTGCTGGGAGTGGAGCCTCAGCCCTACTGCTGTAAGCTGAGGAACACTGGGCAAGTTGCCATGCTTCTCCAAACCTCAGTTTCCTCTTTTGAAGAATTGGGGTCTCATAGCTTTATTGAAAAAGTAATTGCCCTGCAAACTCTAAAGCTTAGGAAGTATGACCATTCTTAGCGGGCACAGGCTCCCCTCCCACCTCTCTGCAGATTCCTAGCCCCGAGGGGCTCCTCTGTCCACGAAATTCTAGTTTGATATTCCAGGACCACTTCTCCACCCCCAGAAAGGCCGTGGTCCCTGGAAGGGGATGGATTTTCTCATCCTGGCCCACAGTTTTCCCTGAAGCATGAGTACTGAGCACCATCGCTCCCCTCCTCCTCTCCTCTTTGTCCTCCCTCCTCTGGTGGTTAGGGCAGGAAAGGGCTCAGGCTGCATGCTGGATGGCTGCCCCTCCACATGTCTGTGTGGCCTGTGTGCTTGGGGCCAGTTCGCTAAACACTTGAGGCTCAGTTTCCTCATCTGCAAAATGGGATGGAGAGGAGAAATAGCACTTTTCTCCCAGAGAAAGACAGTACCTAAGTGAAGGACCTCCCCCAGCACCTACCATGTCATGGGGGTCCAGGACAACCTGAGTCCCCACCCCTAATATCTGCCCCCAACTCGGGCAGGGAGCCTCCCGTCTCAATTTCCTCAGCCCTCATATATCTCAACCAGCCTCACGTCAGATGTTCTCTGGGGTTTCTGTAGAGGCTGTGAGCAGGCACATCTAGGGGACTGTGTGTCTGCCAGAGCCTGGCTTCTCTGGGCACCTACCTGAGTTATTTCCCAACAAGCATTTGTTGAACAAGATGAGCTAGTGAATAAGTGAATGAACAGGGGCGGGTTTCCTGGGGCAGACAGTGCTGTGTGGCGGCCCCTTGGAGCGGAGAGTTCCTCCTGCCCAGCTCTTATCTTATTTCCTCTTCAACTATCAGAGGAGGACCTGGCTCCACTGTTTGCGGTCAACACATTTCACCAGCCACCGTGGGAGTGAAGTGTCACAGGGAGTATCTGCAGAGGGGCAAGGTGGAGGGCGAGGAGGGTGGGAAGGAGCAGCATAGACTCCCCTCTCATCCCCATCTCCACAGGCCAGCAGAACTCTCCTGCCCTATATGTGGGGTCACAATCATGGCCAAGTGCCCAGGGGATTGGGAAAAGGAGTCCTGCGTGGCCTGACCTTGTTCCTATTTTCCTAAGTGATCTTAGACCACTTGTTTCACGATCATCACGATGACGCTGTTACAGAGCTGGCTGTGTGCCCTGCTCTGAATACTTTCACATATTAACTCATTTAGTTCTCCCAGTAACTTTCTGAGTTAGGTACTGTTATGACCCACACCCATGTTACAAAGGAGGAAAAGGCTCACGAAGGTTAAATGACTTGCCCAAGGTTGCACAGCAAGCGTATGGGGGAGCTGGGATGTGGTACCCCCTACTTTGCCATCTTTGTTCAACCTCACTGATCCCCAGCAGCCTGCTCTATCGCATTCATGGGTCATACTGGATTCTCCTGGCCAGGTTCCTGCTCCAGGTTTCCTCTGGATTGCCTCGTGGCTTCCATACTACCAACCTCAGAGGCTCCTTCCCTTCACTGCAGAGCCGGGCAATGTCAGTCAACTTCACGCTGAAGCCACTCTGCCCCATCCTGGAGCAGATGAGCCGCCTGCAGAGCCACACCAACTCCAGCATCCGCTATATCGACCATGCAGCGGTGCTGGTGCACGGGCTGGCTTCGCTGCTGGGCGTGGTGGAGAACGGCCTCATCCTCTTCGTGGTGGGCTTCCGCATGCCCCAGACCGTGGTCACCACCTGGGTGTTGCACTTGGCTCTGTCCGACCTGTTGGCCACTGCCTCCCTGCCCTTCTTCACCTACTTCCTGGCCGTGGGCCACTCGTGGGAGCTGGGCACCACCTTCTGCAAACTTCACTCCTCCATCTTCTTCCTCAACATGTTTGCCAGCGGCTTCCTGCTCAGCGCCATCAGCCTGGACCGCTGTCTGCAGGTGGTGCGGCCAGTGTGGGCGCAGAATCACCGCACGGTGGCGGCGGCGCACAAAGTCTGCGGGGCGCTCTGGGCGCTGGCTGTGCTTAACACCATACCCTATTTCGTGTTCCGGGACACCATTCCTCGGGTGGACGGGCGCGTCATGTGCTACTACAACGTATTGCTCCTGTACAATGGGCCCGACCGCAACGCCACGTGCAACTCCCGCCAGGCGGCCCTGGCTATTAGCAAGTTCTTGCTGGCCTTCCTGTTGCCGCTGGTGATCATCGCCTCGAGCCATGTGGCCGTGAGCTTGCAGTTGCGCCACCGCGGCCGCCGGCGGTCGGGCCGTTTTGTGCGCTTGGTGGCGGCAGTGGTGGCGGCCTTCGCGCTCTGCTGGGGACCCTACCACGTGTTCAGCCTGCTGGAGGCGCGGGCGCACCACAACGCGGCGCTGCGGCCGCTCGTGTGGCGCGCGCTGCCTTTCGTCACCAGCCTGGCCTTCATCAACAGCGTGGTCAACCCACTGCTCTACGTGCTCACCTGCCCGGACGTGCTCAGCAAGTTGCGACGCTCGCTGCGCGCGGTGCTCGAAAGCGTGCTGGTGGACGACAGCGAGCTGGGCCTCGGGGGCAGCAGCCGCCGCCGCCGCTCCTCCTCTGCCTCATCGCTGGGCAGCCGCCACCAGACCCTGCTGCGCCCCGCACGCCTCCTGAGCTGGCTACCGGGTGGCCGCGCTGCGACCCAGAGGGGCCGGGCCCCATCCCAGGACGAGAGGGGCCCCCTGAGTCGAGCGCTGAGCAACACCTCGACATAGGTGCCGGCCAGGATCCAGGACTTGGGTAGGGCAGTGGTAGAGCAGGAAAGCACTGTGAGGGCACCGCCATTAAATTGTAGATACCCAGACTCCACCCTGAGATTACAGGCCCAGGGGCAGGACCTAGACATGTGGATTTTAAAGCACCCGGGGTGACTCAATGGCTCTTTTTCAGAAATAAAGCGAATTAAGGTAGTGCTTCCCATACCGTGTTGGGCCCATGAGTCACCTAGGGACCTCTTTAAAGTGCAGTCTGATTCAGGACACTGGCGGGGTGCTGAGTCTGCACTTTTGATGAGCTCCCTGGCCACCGAGCCAGTGCTGCTCCTTGGCAGACCACACTTGGGAGTGACACAAAGAAAAAATCTCACATTAGGGTAGGGCGGCCAGAGGACAAATCTCCCTGAAGCTCAATTTTGCAGAAGATGGGGGTTAGGGGAGAGATTTTTACATTAAACCAGTGTATTTTTGGAGTGGAAGTGAAAGAGGAAAGGTTGGAGAAGTACTGTTCCAGTGTAAACTCTCTCCTTTAGCCATTTTTATTTTATTTTTTGAGACAGAGTCTCACTGTGTAGCCCTCAGTAGAGTGCCATGGCATCACAGCTCACTGCAACCTCAAACTCTTGGGCTTAAGCGATTCTCTTGCCTCAGCCTCCCAAGTAACTGGGACTACAGGCGCCTGCTACAACACCTGGCCATTTTCTGTTGCAGTTGTCATTGTTGGTTACATGACCAGGGCTGGGCTCAAACCCGCCAGCCTTGGTGCATATGGCTGGTGCTGTAACCACTGTGCTAAGGGTGCCGAGCCTCTCCTTTAGCCATTTAGTTGGAGTTTATGGTACTAGATGCTTTATCCCATGTCCTTAAGGAGCAGCTTCTATTAGCCAGTCTTTACAGATGAGCAAACTCGGGTTCAGGGAGGTTAAGTAACTTGCCTAAAGCTTCAGGGCCAGTTGCATCAGGGTCTGTGTTAAGTATCACATGTTCAATTACTGTCTAGTAGGTGAAAGAACATTCCTTGACCCACCCAAGGTACTTCAGATAGTAGCTGCCTTGGACCCTTGGGACCCAGCATTGCCCAAGGTGTTTGTAAGATGGAAAAAGCAGGTGTCATAGTCAAGTGTTGGGGAAACTTGGGCTAATCAGAGTCCAGTAAGCATCATTGCTAAAGGGCTTCTCAGTCTTTAGAATATGAATGTCCATGGAAGCAGGCCTGGGGGTCTGTGGGACCCTCTGAAAACCAGCAATCCCAGGATCTTTGCAGCATTCACCTCCTAACTGCTACCACTTCCCATTTGCAGATGAGGGGGTGATTTGTATCTCTGTCCTAACACTTCCATGGCACCATGTCTATTTCCTCTATCCACCATGGACTTGGGAAGCAGAGACTGCTGTTGTTTAGATCCACATCCCAGGGATTGCCACATTTGCTTGGTAGCTAAAATGTTAGTGAAGAGCTAAGATGAGACACTCGCTTGGGATCTTGGCCCAGTGCCTCTGATGCCCCTGAAGACTGGGCTGGCCAGCTCACCATTTATTTCCAGTGTAAGGTAGGGTCCAACCTGCAGCAGGTGTTCAGCAAATTGAACAGAGAGATGCACAGCTGGGTGAATAGCCACCCCATCTTGATACCTCCCCCATGCTCCCTGCTCTACTCACACACTTTCCCCAGGTGCCACACAGTATATTTTACTTGTTTATTATGTTCTGTCAGAATGAAAGCCCTCCAGGGCAGGGACTTTTGTCTGTATTCCTTGGTGCCTATAACTGTGCCTGTACACAACAGGGATTCAATAAATATTTTCACTGGAAACCGGATGGGCATGAATTAGACCTTTTGGGATTCTGCAGAATCTAGTTTGGGAAAGGGGGTGCTAGAGAGAAACCCTACTCCTGTCAACCTCCCAATTTAATCCTTCAGTGTTGAACATGGGGAGGAGCTGGATTTAATCTTGCTAGGTGACAGGGTCAGCGGGGCTCAGAGATGCCCCTTTAGAAAGTGTGCGGGGAGCTGGAATCCTGACTGGTGGCCTCTATCACCAGCTCAATGACAAACCAGAGAATTTGCTGTTCTTTGTCTGAAGGCACTCAGAGGAAGGTGAAAGAGGGAGGGGGGCTGAGCATCTACCCTCCTCCCCCTCTGCCAGGTCTCAAGGTTCCCTTTGGGTCTCTGTCTCAGAGACCTATCTACAAGCCTCCAAAGACCTAGGAGCCCCAGATGGGGTGGTGTTCCTGTTTTAGAGTCAGAGTTAGAAAGCCAGGTCCACGAGAGGTGTCTGACCAGTGGGCTGAGAGTGCCATGTCTGACATGCTTGTTGGCCATGGAAGGCCTCCGGGCTGTCCTGAGCTCAGATCTTGGCTGCTGGCTGCTGGGGCGGTTGCTTCTGCAGCAGGGCCAGGGTGTCCCGCTTCTCGATGGAGCGCAGCTGCTTCTTCTTTGCCCGCTTGAGCTTGGCAGGGTTTCGGATCTGGGAGTGGTGGTGGGGGGAGGGCATTAGGGTGGTTGGAGCCTCTATCTTTGTTCCCGGGGGTGAGGATGACCACCTCAGAGAGCCACCCCACAGGGGCCTGGGATCCCAGAGTGAGAGCCGGGCACATGGGCAGGGGAGCAAGGGAAAGATGAGACACTCACCACTTGGACAATCTCTGCCTTCCGCTCATTCTCCAGGCGGCGTTTCAGGTTTTCAGCTCGGCGCTGTTTTTTCTCCTGAACATGCAGGGGAAGGGATTTGAGTCTGGGAGCTGAGGTAGACCTGATCTCTCAGGCCCAGAAGAGTGAGAGCAGGCAGAATTCCCAGGAGGAAGGGGAAAAGGGCCTCTTGTTCAGACTCCAGGCTGTGCCTGGTGGTGTGTAATGGAAGACCGGGGAACTTTGGAGCAGGCCAGTGAGAGCAATCCTGTGTTCACAGGCCCAGTGTCCAGAGCTTCACTGTGGTGGGAAGTTCCGTGCTGCACATCAGAAGGTGGGGATACAGGCAGCTAAGGACAGAGGGTTAGACAGGAACCTGTGTGGGCCCCACCTGGAAATTCATGCACATGCAGGCAGTGGCCCCTGCACACCACTCTCCTAATCAGACGCTGAGGAGGTGTGAAGGGGTGTGCTAGCCCCTCCTTCAGTCCTCTGTCTCAGAGTCTCACTCTCTCCCCAGAAGCTCTGATGCCCCAAATTGCAAGGGCAAGAGTGAGGTCTTGGAAGAGGCTGAGACTCTGGGACTATCTGGCCCGGGGTCGAACCTTGAATCTGCTCCCTCCTAAACAGTTGACTTTGGCTAAGTCTCTGTGTCTCAACATCCTCATTTTTTTTTTTTTTTTTTTGAGACAGAGCCTCAAGCTGTTGCCCTGGGTAGAGTGCCATGGCATCACAGCTCACAGCAACCTCCAACTCCTGGGCTCAAGCGATTCTCCTGCCTCCGCCTCCCAAGTAGCTGGGACTACAGGCCGCCTACCACAATGCTTGGCTATGCTTTAGTTGCAGCCATCATTGTTGTTTGGCGGGCCCAGGCTGGATTCGAACCCGCCTGCTCAGGTGTATGTGGCTGGCGCCTTAGCCGCTTGAATCACAGGTGCCGAGCCTCAACGTTCCCATTTTTATTTATTTTCTAAGCAGACCTGGTCAGGTTTGAACCCGCCACCCCCAGTGTATGGGGGTGGTGATCTAACCACTGAGTATTGGTGCCCAGCCTCAACTTCCATTTTTAAAGTGCCCAGTATCAACACTCCCTAGCACTGTTTTGAGGAGTCAATGACTGATACACATGCATGGCTTAGAACAGCACCTAGCTCTTTGGGAACACTTGGAATCTAGTGGAATCTATTGCAGGAGTGGAAGCTGGTAGCCATACTGACTGTCCCCTGGCAGTATGGTGAAAATGTTGGCTGCAGGACTGCTGCTTGATTAGAAACTTTGGCAGCCTAGGGTAGCAGTGGTGGCCTCACCTCTGGGGACAAAGAAGTAAGAGTTGGCCTCCTGTGTTAGGGGATGGTCTAGGCAGGAGCACCTCCCTGGTGGATGGTGAGAAGTGCGAAGGCAGCTCTGTTTTGCCCAAGAGGGACCCAGAGCCACACAGGAAGTGAGATAAGGCCTCAGCATACGGTGGCAGCCACACTATCCCTAGGACCTCAGCTACTGGTAACTTAAAACAGGGGATGGATGACTGAGTGACCAGGTCCCAGCTCAGTAGCCAGGCTGGGACCACAGGCCAGGGATGAGTTGTTTGACTCCAGTGCAGTGCTCCTGGGACCCTGGGGTCATCGGTCAAGTAATATACAATTAATTACCCTGGCCCTGGAGGCCATTACTGACCAATGCCATTATTTTATTTTTTGAGACAGAGTCTTACTCTGTTGCCTGGACTAGAGTTATGTGGCCTCAGCCTAGCTCACAGCAACCTCTAACTCCTGGGCTCAAGTGATCCTCCTGCCTCAGCCTCTTGAGTAGCTAGGACTGCAGGTACCCACCATGATGCTCAGCTAGTAGAGATGGGGTCTCACTCTGGCTCAGGCTGGTGTGGAACTCCTGAGCTCAAGGGATCATTTTGACTTGGCTTCCCAGAGTGCTGATTACAGGCACAAGCCACCCGCCTAGGCCTCCCAGAATGCTAGGATTACAGGCGCAAGCCACCCAGCCTCAGTGCTATCATCATCTTGCTTCCTCTGCGTGTTGCCTGCTGAGCACCTTGTTCCCCTCCACCGAAGAGAGTCCTTGTTGAAGTGGTAAAGCTGTGACCCTTTACAAGGGCTCCCTGAGAATGGAGAAGTTGGGTGTGAACCTCTAATGAGGAATTTTTGGCTCTGGGATGGGCCATGGGAGAGAAGTGGAGAAAAGCTATGGGGCTGCTGCTTGGAGAAAGACAGCCAGTGACAACACTGGGGATGAGGTTTTCCAGTCTGCAAGCCCTGCCCAGCTGGGTCTTCTTTTCATCCCCAAGCCTCTTACAGAGGCCCATGCTAAACTGGATGGTTCTCTGGACTTCCCTGCGCTGTGGTCTCAGGGTACCTGGTTCTGGCCAGGCTCCCTTCCTCCCTGGGTCGCTCAGGCTCCAGATGTTTCTTGACCCTACCCACTACGGCACTTGTGTGAGCTCCCCCCACCCTGAGAAGCCTCAGCCTGCCTGCCCCCTTACCTGCCGGCGCCTCTGCTTCTCCTCCTCCAAGTGCCGGGCAAAGTCCTTTGCCAGCTTCCTCTCCTGCCGTTCCTTCATCTTTCGCTGCCAGGATGTGTGTAAGGGCTTGTCCTGAACCATCTGGGAAAACCTGGGTAGGAGAGAAAGGTCCGTAGTCACCTGAAAGCTCTGGGCTCAGGACCTTCTTCCTGAGAGCAGTCACATCCCTGCCCTGCTTGCTTGGCAGGACCCTCCAGGCCTGCTGGACCTCAGGGCAGGAAGGGACCCTGGTCATGCTGCTACCACTTCTGTAGCCCTGGCAGTGTGCCTCTGAAGGACGTGCTCTTGTTTTCTCCATTTTACAGAAAAACAAACCAAGGCACAGACAAGCTGAAAAACTGCTCAAGGTCACCTTGTTCCTGAGTGGCAATTAGGACTTGAACCTCTGTTAATGGCAGAGTCCAGGCCACATAGCATCTGCTGTAAAATTCCATTGCCCCTGCCAAGCACAGCTGCCTGGGTATGAATGCCTTTGGAGATGGGTGCCCTTGCCCTGTGCAGGTGGCCCATTCCATTTCATGGTGGCCTGACTGGTTGGAGCTCTGTAATGATGCAGCATCTGTCCCCCTGGGTGGGGAGGTGTGACTATGGAATGTGAATTCAGGGCCATCCAGGAAGTTTGGAGTTTCTTAAGAGTGACAATGATTCTAGAGTCACAGAAGAAATGCGATGGGTCTCTGTAAGAATGCACACTGCAAAGATTTGTGGTGTGTGTGTGTGTGTGAGATATTTAGGATGTCTTTAAAATATTCTAAGATAAAAAAAGAGAAAAATGTTTAGGACCAAAGATGAAGCTGTGATGGGCACATGGGGGTTCATGAAAGTCTGCTCTCTTTTCTGCATCCTTGATAATTTCCTTAATAAAAAGCAAAAGCAGAATGAAAACAAGTCTCCTGGTAGCCTCGACATACCACACTCAGATCTTCCTCCTTTAATGATCTAAGGCCTGTCTGGGTCCCATGCCCCAGCTAGCCTCTGACCCCACTGATCCCCACCTGCTTCCCCAAGGCCCTCTTGCTGAAGCCCTGACCTCCTAAGCCTGAAGAATGGGCCTGTTGTACGGACTTCCTCCTTGCTCTTGAGGCTAGGCCTCCCAACCTGGGGTATGAGATCCCTGAAGGGACAAGGTGGTGGGAGCCTGGAGGTACACAAAGCCACAGGACACAACACCACAGTGTTGTAGAGTAGGGCTGTCACACAGAGCTTTCTGTGATGGTGAAGGTGCTCTACACTGGTACTGTCCAGCAAGGTAGCCACTAGTCACAGGTGGCTGTTGAATGCTTGGAAGGTGGTTGGTGTTGAAAGAAAATGGAATCTTAAGTTTCATAGAATTTTAATTACATTCACACAGCCACAGGCTAGTGGCTTTAGCTCAAAGCAGTGCAGCTCCAGGTGAGAGGAAGACAGCTCCCCACCTACTACCCTGGTGACCTCAGGCAAGGGAGCCTCCAAATCTCAGCCCCCTCGCATGTGGAGATGAGAATCATTCCCATCCCAAAGCGTGTGGAAGAGTCATCGACACATACAACAGGTGCTCAATAAATGTGAATCATCACAGCGGGGTGAGCTGAGAGATGGCACATCTGAGGGCACCATGAAGGTGGCATTTGGCATGAGCCAAGGAGGAGGGCTGCAGCCAGGTCCCCCTGCCTTACACGCCTTCCTGGTGTGGTGGCCTCTCTTCCGCAGGATGGGCCGCTTCAACCTGTCTCTGCACTCACTCGGCACCTACTGTAGCTGCTTCCTCAAAGTTCCCAAATGTCCACTGAGTGGCCTTGCCTGACCCACAAGACTTGCTGGCGGCTTCTGAGGCTGTGTCATTTCCCCCGCGCCAGCTTCCCTCCTGGTGCCATCTTAACCCCCACCCACTTGTGTCCAGTCTCAGCAGGCCAAACCCATCTTCTTGGAAGCTACACCACATTGTTCCTTTGCTCAATATCTTCCACGGCCCCTGACCTAGCTCAGGAAAGCCAGAGTCCCTCCAAGGGCCATAAGGCCCCTTGCCCTCTGACCTTCCTACTGCTCTTTTCCCTGATTCCAGCAACAAGAATCCTGGACTTCTCTCCAACAGGAGCATGCTCCTGCCTCAGGGCCTCTCAACTTTGTCCCTCTTGCCTGATACTCTTTCTCCAGAGGTCTGCCTTGATTCCCTTTGTCACTCCATTCAGGCCTCTGCTCAAAGCCCCTTTATCTGCCAGGCCATCATTGACCACTGTACGTGCAGCAATGCCCTGGCCTCCCTGCTGGTCCCCATCCGAGTTTATTTTCCCTTACAGCTCTTATTACTGACATAGTATATATTCACTTGCTTTTTATCTGTTTCCCATAACTAGAATGTTTACTCCAGGAGAGCAAGGACTTTGTTTCGTTTGCAGCCATGCTCACCCCAAGATCAGAGCATTATTAACTGGTGGAACGAATGACTACCTTCTGACCTCATGCTTCTACTTTTTCAATGCAGTGCCCACTATGTGCTGGGCTTTGGGGGGACCTATGGAGCTTCTGGTTTAGAGGAGGACAGGCAGCCAACAAGAATCACCCAAATAAGTAAGCATTTGTGCAAATGGAGATGTTACAGAAGTACAAGGTACAATGATAATATGTAGCTTGGGGACTTAACTCAGTTGGATTGAACGAAGAGGAGCTTTTTAGAGGGGGTGGGATTTAAGCTAAGCTCTGAAGGATGGGAAGGAATGGGCCAGGAGAAGAGCCTTTTGAACAGAAGGAACAGCATGTGTGAAGGCTCTGAGATAGGAAGGAACATCACACCCTAGAGAAATGTGGAGGGGAGGTTAGTGTGGAAGACTCTAGTGAGGGAAGGGGAGGGCAGGGTGGGACACAGGGCCTCTTTAAAGAGTCTGGAGTACATGCTCCAAGCAGCAAGAAGTTAGGAAGGGCCTTCAGTTGGGGTAGGGAGCTGGGAGACCAAATGCCTTCCTGCCCCATTTCTTGCTCTAGCTGCTGATCCTCCATTTCTTGTGCTGACCCTACCCTTCTTCCCACCTGTGCATGGGCCCAGCCCCCTTTTGCTCAGCAGGCTAAACACCCCACCACTCCCCAGCTCGACCCACTCAGGTTGCTCAGCACCCTTTTCCCACCTGAACTAATATCCTCATCTGGTTCCACATGACTATCAGTGGCTGTACCATTCTCCTGTGAATGGCTTGGACAGGGTGGAGTAGCAGCGCCTCCATCATGCATTCCTCCAACTTTTACAGTCACTACAGCTTGCAAGTCTCTGATTGGTTACTTGTAGCAAATTACTCTAAAAGCCTGTTTCTCCTCTGTTCAATTGGGTGGGTGATAATGCCCACTGCCTAGGGTTTTAAGGGCACACACACAAAAAAATGACTTCTGTACAGAGCTTAGCACAAAGCTTGGCACAGAGTCCACCCTCAGAAAATGCTTCTTCCTAAAAATACCCTCCTTTTCCCATGGTCCCTCACAGCCATGTGTTCCTGCCTTTACCTTGTGGTTCCCATTAGCTCAAATGTGAACTGAACCCCACCTCTTCTTCCTCGCAGCCTAAATACTTCCTTCTTCAGAGGAGCCCCTTCATTTCTCCATTCAACAAGCATTTATTGTGCCCTTAGCACAGAGAGAAAAGAAGACCTTGTGACTGCCCTTAAGAAGGCTGTAACCCAATTCAAGGCAAATCTACGGAGAGCAGGGATTTCCTGCAAAAGCTTTGGAATCAGGTATGTGCTCAGGTCCTGAATATACCACATTTAGCTTCGGTTTCCTCATGCATAAAATAGTATGGGAATAATTACAACAGCGGCTTCATAAGGCTGATGTGCAGATTAAATGTGAAGATACATGCTCTTTTTTTCTGTCTTTGAAAGGCTCTTCCCCCAGCCAATCCTTATTAAAATGCTTAGCACAGTGTCCTATATAATCAGCTCTCAGTAATACTTTTCTATCATAAAGGCAAATAACAGACAATAGTGGATGAAGACCTCACTGCTTTCATCAGGTAATAGCTGGTTTATTTGCTTCTGCATCCCTCACTAGAGAGGGCAGAAGATGGGTAAATATAAATGTCAGTTGAATGACTACAAGTGGGAAGTGCTATAGGATAGGTCCACAAGGTCCCTGACGAGGAAGGGTATCATAGATACCATCTTTGAGGACTCAGTCTCACCCTCCCCAGAATTCCAGGGCACTTTACTACTTTCTGATCATAATTCCCTGTTTGCGGACCCCTCCCTCTCTAATGTGAGCTTTCTCCAACCCTGGAGTTGTCTACAGGTTGCAGTAGGTGGGCCCCTAATACCTAAAGAACCCCCACCCCTGCCCCCGCTATGTCCCATTTCACCTTTTCTTGGACCGGTCCTTCCATATCCGCCCCGATTTGGGCTTCCCCTTCGGGATTACAGGAATTTCCTCCTCCTCCTTCCTCAACTTCTTGCACGCCGGGTCCCGGCTTGAAAAGCTTTTTCGCTTCTTCTCTTCGAGGACTCCGGTCACCGTCTCCCCGGCCAGAGGGGGCTTGCTGGGCTCGTCCGGACCCCGGGGGGAGCCTGGTGCCTCCGGTGTCAGCTCCTGCAGTGGCTGTGAGGGCTCCGGACCCGGCGGTTGCTGACCGGGGGAAGGCTCTGGTGATCTTGGGCCCGGCTGCAGCTGATTTAGGGGGGCCTCTGGGGTACACTCCTCTTTACTCCAGGGCAACTCCGAGGCCAGTTCTCTCAAGTCCTGAGAGAACTCTGGTGACTTCTCACTTGGATTTGGCAGACGTCGGGGGGACTCAGGACTCGACTCCGGCCGTCTTTGAGGCGACGCCAGGCTTAGATCTTGCTGACGCTGGGGGGACCTTGGGCCCGGCTCTAGCTCCCTCCGGGGGGACCCCAAGTCTGTACCCTGCTGCAGATTACCGGATCCCGGGCTTGTTTCTGGCAGACGTTGGAGGGACTCCGGGCCAGCTTGCAGCACACTTTGAGATGACCCGGGTTCGTGTGTTTCTTCGGGGTTTGACTCAAACTCCACAAGGACCCGTCTCGCCCGCGAAACTGCGGTGAGGCTCTCGCGGGATTCGGGCTCTAGGCCTTCCAGCCGTCTGCTGCGCCTTAGCGGTGTATCCATGGCACAGCCAGAAAGTTTCCAAACCCGAGCCCACGTGCAGCCGCCGCAGTTTCAGGAGCAACCGGCGCCTTCCTATGACGTCGTAACCGCCTCATCTGCCGGGGGGCGTGGTACCAGGGCGGCCATGTTGGTGAGGGGCGGCGAGGCGGGGTTATCGGCCGGCGCCTGCGGCTCTCTGTGGGCGCATGCGCAGTGCGTGTGAGCGCTGTTAACTTGTGATTGATGAGGCTGTCGGGTTCCCCGGGGTTTGCTCTTGTCTTTCTTGTAAACACAGCGTTCTTGGGAAAGGAGAACGTGCAGACAGAGGAAGGGGGTAATTTCCGGAAAGGTTCAAGGAGCCGGTAGGCAAAGCAGGGTGGAAACTTGGTCGCTAAGGGAGTCCCGTGTAGTTGGGGAGGCGCCTTATGTTCCCTGGGCCTCAGTTTCCTCATTTGCAGTATGGGCGATTTTGCACTAGTTTAGTGCACGTAAATGATTCTGTGGGAGCTCTCCTTGTTGCCTGAGTGAAAGATAGCTGGGGATCCCGGAGGTGGGAAATACAAGTCTTTCCTGTGTGAAATGCTCACACTCTTGCCTTGTCTTCTCCCCTGCTGTGCTCCAGTATACAATCTATGTTTCTCCCTTTCGTTGTCAACAGGTATGAGTGAAGTCGAGGTGCCACGCCTGTAATCCGAGCACTTGGGAGGCCGAGGCGGGTGGATTGTCTGAGCCCACAGGTTTGGGACCAGCCTGAGCCAGAGTGAGAGACCTCATCTCTAAAAATAGCTGGGTGTTGTGGTGGATGCCTGTAGTCCCAGCTACTTGGGAGGCTGAGGCAAGAGAATTGCTTAAGACCAAGAGTTTGAGGTTGCAATGAGCTATGATGCCAGGGCACTCTACGAAGGCTGTCAAAAAAAAAAAAAAAAAAGTAAAACACCTATTAAAAATGTTTTCTTGCTTATGAAGTTGGTTACACAGGGAGGCTTCCAGCTCCCAAGTCTCAGAGGAGTGAGTTCCATTCAGTTCCTTAAATTTTCTGCTTCTGCCTGGGGACCCAGGAAGTCTGACAGTCAGAACCATGCTGGTTGTGTGTTACCAGGGTGACTAAAGCAGACCCTATGCTTTCTCTGCTTCAAGCCCCCTTGCTGGCCCTGTCCCTGAGCTCTTGTCCTCGGCTAGAGGGCTCACTTTCAAGTGCTGGTTGGGTTATATTCCATCCCTGCCTAAAATACTTCAGAGTGATCCTCAGGTTCTTGTCAGAGGGAGGGAGATAATTTTCAGATGGAGGCCTTTGGGTGGCCCTCGAACATGTTCCCAGTCCTGAATCCCCCACTTCCACCTGGAAATGGAGGTGCTTAATTAACTGCTGAGCTCTGGTTCAGATCCCCCACTCCCACCCGAGCTCACTTTGTCATTGTCGTTATACATGGTGTGCAGGGGCCTAGAGAGACCCCTGAAGTTTTCGGAGGATCCAGGGGCAGTTGCTGCTGGGGGACTATTCCCTTACACTCCTTTGCTTTCTACTGCAGACATCCCAGCTTCCTCGTCTTCAGGCCGGAGGATGTTGCGGTGTTCTCTGCAGTCTCCCAAAGACTCCCAGCAGGGTTGAGCCCCAGTTGCCCCCAAAGGCAACCCGGGCACTCATGTACCCTCTTTTGGCTTCCTTCCCATTTCACTCACCCATGCCCTTAAAGGTGCTTGCTGGGGTCAGTTTCTCACCAGACTATTTGCACTTAAATCTTTATCTCAGAGGAACCCAGCCTAAAAAAATGAGGGCAAGCAAGTGTTGAGGAAAATATTGTTTCAAGCACTTTGCATGTATGAACCCATTTACTACTCATGACAAACCCTTGAGGCAGGTGCTGTTGTCATTATTCTCATTTTACAGATGAGCTGAGGCAGAAGGAACAGGGAACAAGAGACACTTGTTGAGGTTGCACAGCAAATAAGCCGTGAAGGTGTCTGATTCCAGAGCCACACCCAACAGTAAATCTCTCTATTACCCTGGTAATGACACCAAGGCACATAAAGGCTGAGATGCTTGCCCAGAGTCAGACAGAGACACATGGGGGATCTAGGATTGTGGTTTCAGAGGCGGTGACAGCTACCCCTCATATGGGTTAGCTGCCTGCACCTCGGGCTGACCTTGATCTGTGTACTGTGAGCTGCTGAGTGCCACATGGCACACACTGTTGTGCGAAGCGTGCTGAGTTGGTGAGACTGGTTTATTTATGTAACCTGAGATCTGCTGACTGAAGGAAATGCAGCACCCACAGATGGATGGAAGATATGGAACAGTTGTTTTTCTCTGAGCTATAGATCTTCCACATAACCAAGGGTGCTACTGAGAGAGAGTTCAACAGTCGCCAGATGTCCAGCGCTTGTGTCCTCGTGGCCCTCTGCTCAACAGCAAGACCAGAGCAAGGCAGGGTCACCAGTAGCACTAACTGAGCATTTACTATGTACTGGACTCTCCTGGGTATTGTCTAGCTCCCTGGAGCATCCATCCAGGAGGTGACTTCTGGCAGGAGCATGGTACTTGATAAGTGTTTGTTGAATGAGTGAATGGATCCCCATAAGGACCCTGCAGGGCTAGGGTGATCATCTCTCTGCTATAGACCAGGAAATCCCAGAGTGGCTGTGATTCAGTGTCTGCTGACAGGAGGGGAGAGTGCAAGGCCAGGCCTGGATTTTCTGACTTTAAGCTCTTGACCTCCCCACCCACAGGCCCAGGACTGGGAAATGGAGCTTCCTCAATCTGGGGTGTCTTTGGTAGCTGGGATATTGCTGAGCATGGCAGAAGTGAATTTAGGACTCAGATGAGATGGGAGGTATGGTACCTCAGCTACTCTGAGGTCTCTTAAATATTTGAAGTCAGTTTTTGGTAGCTTTTAGTTTTCTTTTCCTTTCTTTCTTTTTGAGTCTCATTATGTGGTGAGACTGCTATGGTCAGAGTGCTGTGGTGTCACAGCTCACAGCAACCTCAAACTCAGCCTCCCAAGTAGCTGGGACTACAGGCACCCGCCCAATGTCCGACTATTTTTTTGTTAGGGTTGTTATTGTTGTTTAGGAGGCCGGGGCTGGGTTGAAACCCACCAGCCCCAATGTATATGACCAGCGTCCTAACCGCTGACCTACAGGCACCGAGCCTTAATTTTCTTTTATTTAGGACAAATTATACCCTGTTTCCCCAGATGTCCCTCCCACAATGTGATAAATCTTTAGGGGAAATCCTCAGGCACCTAGGGTTGACGTCTCCACAGACAGCTGAGTGGATTTTCCCCTCTCTACTCCATGATCAGAGTCAGTGTGGTGAGGACCCCAATTCCCCTAATTCCCCGGTGGCCACCCCGGGGTCATTTGATCCAAACCCTCAGTATAGTTCCAGCTGTTGCCCAGCTTGGACATGAACTGTTGGCTTTTTGGATAGTTCAGGAATTTTCTTTCTTTTTTTCTTCCTTTTTTATTTTTTAAGGAGAGATAGGGTCTCTGTCACCCAGCTGGAGTGCAGTGGTGCGATCATAGCTCACTGCAGCCTGGGCTCAATCCTACCTTCTCAGCTTCCTGAGTAGCTGGGACCACAGGCATGTACCATCATGCCCAGCTAAGTTTTAAAATTTTGGGTAGAGATGGGGGTCTTGCTATGTTGCCCAAGGCTACACTCGAACTCCTGGCCTCAAGTGATTCTCCTTCCTCGGCCTCCCAAAGTGCTGAGATTGCAGGTGTGAGCCAGTGCAGGACTTCCATCAGTCCCTATTGAATTTTATTTGGCCTCTCTGGGGGCCCAGCAACACTTCTTGGATACTCGCTCACCCTTCCTCTTTTGTATGTGTGAAGGAAGGGCCTCGAATCAGGCCCTGCTGAGAACATGTCAGTTCTTATTGGGAGTGCTTATCTTGGAGGCTCATCTTTGCTGTGGGCTCCCTACAGCTCACAAAGAGTTTCAGATCCTTGAGAGGAGAGGGGATAGACCTCAGCAGAGGGCCAGGGGGCATGGGAGAGGCTGGGAGTGGTACCTGGGACCCAGGTATGAGACTTCCCAGCTGTCCCCACAGGGCATTGGCAGGGGGGAGAGAAGCTGCCTGGACTGGCAAGGGCCTCTTTTTGCAAAGCTCTCATGTATCTGGTGCTGCTCCAGCCTGGGGAGAGCAAAGCTTATCTCCTGATCCTTTCTCTGCATCCGCAGGTTCTGCTGAAACAGGAAGGGGTCAGACCTGCTCCTCCTGGGAGGGGGTTGAGCAGGCCCATGCTAGCCCCCACTACGCATTCTTCTGCCTCATGCAGGCCAAGGAGGGGAGGGAGTTGGCTGGGAAATGAACCAGGTGGGAGGTAGATGCCCCAAGAGGAGGGCACGGTGTCTCACATCCTGCCTCACCCTTGCCCCAGTGCTGCTATGGTTTATAATAGCAAAGCTTGTCAAACTGTAGCGAGCGGCAGAGTCACTGAGCAGCGTTAAAGAACAGAGATGATCCAGTAGGTTTGGGTGGGCATACATTGGCATTTCTAACAAGCTTGCAGGTGCTGCTGCTGGTCCATGGCGTGGACTGCCCTTTGAGGAGCAGTGTCCTGCAGGAAGGGACGAGCAAGGCAAGAAGAGCTTTCCTTCTCTGCCTTCCATGAGGGCAGGGGCTGAGCTCACCATCATCCTATTTTATCACCAACTTATTCATCACCAACTGCTCATTGCATGTTTACTCCAGGACAGACACCAAAGGTACAACAGCAAACAGGACAGTGGGCGGTCCTTGCCTAGATGGATATTATATCGTCCCGGGGCCACTGATAATAAACACTTGAATCTGAAAATCATCCTTCAAGGAAGGCTGAGCAGGAATTATTTTCCCTGTTTTATAGTGGAGAAAATAGCATTTCAGAGAGGTTATGCAACTTGCTGGAAGTTACCCAAATATTAAGTAGGACTTCAGGACTTCTCAACTGGAAATGTGGCCCCTGTCCCCTGGCTGTGAGCCATCTCAGCTTCATGGGGTTGTATTTAGATGAGCCTGGTCCTTGTGTATGGAAGGAAAGCTTGACAGGTGGGCAGGCAGACACACATACCCACACCACACACACATGGACTTTCAGTTCTTTTTTTTTTTTTTTTTTTTTATTGCCCTCGGTAGTGTGCCATGGCGTCACACAACTCACAGCAACCTCCAACTCCTGGGCTTAGGTGATTCTCTTGACTCAGCCTCCCGAGTAGCTGGGACTACAGGTGCCTGCCACCACGCCCAGCTCTTTTTCTGTTATGCAGTTCGGCCGAGGCCGGTTCGAACCCGCCGCCTTCGGTATATGGGACTGGCGCCCTACTTGATGAGCCACAGGTGCCACCCGTACTTTCAGTTCTTAAGACTTAAGATCACAGAGTTTCATAGGGAATCACTTTCCCTCTCTTATTCTCTGTTCACTAACCCCTGTTCTCTAATTTCCTCTAACATTTGGCTTCTCTATGGTCTTGGACCTTCCACAGTGCTATATCTGCTTAGTGGTGGTTGGGCCTCCCAATCAACATGGCGACCTCATCTCCATGCTAACTCTGGAGACGTTGCCTTGGTGACCAAGGAGGGAGCAAGTGAGGAATCTCCTTCCCTGAAGCTCAGACTGACTTGGTCCCTGGTTTCGTGGTGGGACTCTGTTGACCCTGGGATGGGGGGGAATCTCAGAATCTCTGCTTTCTCTGCCCCTGATGCTCTAGTGGCAGACTAAAACTTGCCCCAAATCTGACTCAGCTGGCTCCCACGACACCAGGTTGGTGAGATGGGCCTTCCCCTGAGTCAAGAGTCTGGCTTCTGCGTTCTTCTCATGGAGCTGCAAGAACATCCAGCCACTCAGGTTCAGGATGGACCCGGAGTATACTGGATCAGTGGGGCTCATTCTCCTGGATCTCAAAGGTCATGGCTTGTTCTCCCTTAGGAGAAACAAATGGATCCTTTCCCCCAGAAGAGACCATTCACATGTTTACAGATGAAGGAAAAGTATGTCTTTTTTTGGTATGTGTTAAGGTAAGTTTTAAGGACATAAACATGGTAAGAAATATTGATAAGAATACATTTTATTGCAGCAAATTAAAATCCATAAAAATGAACCAGTTCTACTTGTAGTTTGAATGATTGAGATTCTGTCCAGAGTAGCTACCAAGTACAGAGGCTTTGGCCAGTGTCTTCTCATTTAATGTTCTCGGCACTCCCATGAGAATGTTAGTACTGCTGACTTGTCTTTTTTTATTTTTTCTTTTTTTAGATTATAAAAACTTCCCTGTTAACCATGACTTTTTAACCTGGAACAGATTTCTTGAATGAAATGGAAAATTTCCAGTACATTGAAACAAAACCACAAGTCACTACACATAAAACACCCAGTGGGAAAAAACAAAACAGCATGTTTATAGAATCCCTGGGACAGCCGTGGTTTTATTCTCAGATGCTTCCTCCGTCTGCCAAGTGTATTCTGGAGACTGCACACTGTGGCTTCTGGGTCACACTTGTCCGAGGCTGTGGCCCTCATCTGGCTGTGCTGTGGTGGTGGCTGGCTCTACTTGGGACGTAGGGCAGTTACCAGCATGTTCAAACAGTATATTGAACATCCTTTAAATATCAACGTGAGAAACAAGAAGGTGATGTAATAACGTTATCAGAAAGTTGTTATAAGGTAAGGACAGGTTGAGTGCAGTGACTCACACCTGTAATCCTAGCACCCTGGGAGGCCGAGGCAGGAGGATCACTCGAGCTCAAGAGTTGGAGACCAGCCTGAACAAGAGCGAGACCCTGTTTCTATTCAAAATAGAAAAATTAGCCGGAGATAGTGGTGGGTGCCCATAGTCCCATCTATTTGGGAGGCTGAGGCAAGAGGATCACTTAAAAGTAAGGACAGCTGTTTAAAGCTTCAGGCTGAAAGGCGGCTTGCCAGCTTCACTTCTTTGGCTTCTTGAGTAGTGGGCAATGGAACAGCAAGATGTGAGGTTCTGGTTCATGCTTCATATAATGAACCCAACCCTGACTCTGCTGAATGCCAAGGTTCCTCCATTCAGATTCAGACATCAAATGGGTTTTAGGGACCAGCTCGGCCATGTCTTTGGGCAACGTGACATGCTGATACTAGAACTCCTTGTCTAAATAGTAAATTTGTTTGTGCAACATTATTGCTCTGCCTGAGGACCTTCAGCCCCGTGATGCCAACCTCCAAACTCCTGCTGTCCTGTTTTTCACAGGTAAAGAAATCTGTCCAGGGACAGGTGGCTGGTATGTGGCATACTGTGCTTCCAAACTGTGTGGAGTTTCACCCTCACCCCTCTGCCTCTGTGTTTTAGGCACTTGCTCTAAATCAAGAATAAGTCTTTTCTCTAGCCTAGGTCTAATTTTTCTATTCTTTGAAGATAAGCCAGGAATTTCAAATCATTAAGAGCGCTTTTTTGTCTAAAAGGTGTATCCAGAAAAAAAAAGTGTCTTCCACATAAGGCAGTGTCTGATCCATCAAAGGGTTATGCTGTGGCTCTTTTATTCTCTGCTCAAAAGAAAATATTACATAAAACTCAGATATTGTCATCTGCTCGAGCGGTTTTAGCTCTCTGCTTTCAAGATGACTCCGAGTAGATCTAGATACTCCCCTGTCCCCATATTTGGAAATTAGACACCAGAGGTCAGGAGATTAGGAGATTGCATTTCCTAAGTTGGTGTTGGTGGTATCATCGTCCTTGTGCTTTCCTCACCATGTGACCTGGACACCTCTTTGTCCCAGCAGTGAGGCCTGTGTCTCTCCCAACCCACACACGAACGTGGATGGATGTTTCTGATTGCTTTGGACAAAAGAGTGTGGCAGAACTGTGGCTGTATGTCTTCTGAGGCTAGATTATAAGAATGCCATGAGCTTCCCCCGTCTCTCGCAGTTGGGATGCTTGCCCTTGGAACTCCGCTGCCATGTTGTGAGGAAGCCCAGAGCAACCCATGTGGAGAGGCCAGTGGAAGTTCCAGGTGACAGCCCACATCACCTGCCAGGGATGAGTGAAAATGCTTCCATGTGAGTCTATCTCCCACTCGCCAGGCCACTCCCAACTTGAGTCTTCCCAGCAAGGGTCCCAGAAATCAGGAGCAGAGATAATTTCTCTTTGCTATTCCCTGTCCCAGTTTTGGGTCACAAAATCCAGGAGCATAATAACATGGTTGTTTGTACCACAAAGTTTGGGAGTAATTTGTGACACAGTAAGTAGCAACTGGTACAGAAAGTATTTGCTAACAATCGGGTGTCTATCTCAAGAGGGAAAGTCTTATGGCTTTTCTTGCACCCTTTTCTGGGGCAAATATGTTTGGCAGGGATGATGCCCAATCATGTCTCTCTTACTTCATCAGAGGCAGATTGGATGGATGAGCCCTTTCTTGTTCTTTAGTCACCATATATTAATATATTTTACTTGCCTACTGATTGTCCATTTCCCACTGTATGGATGCTCCTCAACTTACAATGGGGCTATGCCCCAACAAATCTTTTCTAAGTTGAAAGTGCCTTAAGTCAAAACTGTACTTAATGCCCTAATAAACCATTGTAAAGTCAAAAATTCGTAAGTTGAACGGTCATAAATCAAGGACTGCCTGTCCTTGGTACTTAGTAGTTACTCAGTAAATAATTGTCAAATGATTGGCGATGAAACATCAAGTGGGTGCAATTTTTGACAATGATATATTTGAGAGAATCTGGACAAGGACAAGTTCACTTTGTGGTAAAATTGGGGAGTAATAGAAGTCCCAATTCTTTAAATGAAGGGGAAAAAAACCCAGAATTCTTAAATGTGTGATGAGTGGTAGGGGGACTTGAGGTCTCTGCTAAGGAGTTTGCTCAAGGAATTGGTTTCTAGGTGTTTTCTAAAAGGATTGTGCATCAGTCACAAAGTAAGAATTGATTCAAACAAACCTTTCTTTTTGCCTGGCATATGCTGGGTGGCATGGTGACCACACACACACATTAAAAAATAGATAAGATCCAGATGCTGTCCTCAAGCTGGGTTGAGTCCAACTGGAGAGAGAAGACTAAAGTCTGTGATATAGAAAGTGTAGTAAGGCAAGCTGGGCCCAGTGGTGAAAGGGACAGGGCTTTACCACCTGAGGCTCCTGAAGGTGGGAAAGTATCAAGGAGGACTTCCTGGAGGAAGCAGGTTAAAGGGGACTGAGGAGCAGCTTCCTGAGATGCTGACCCAGAGGAACACTGAAATGCCATAGGGACTCATCAGAAATCTGCTGCCTGTGAACTCAGGTTTCTAACTGCAGAGTCTCATATGGCTAATGGAAAGGGAATTAGTGTCCCTTTTGCCAAAAATAGATAATGCCCTTAAGTAGAAAGAAAAAGTACCCCCCAGCACCAGCCTGCCTCTGTAAGGGCACTTTTGTGATGTGTATTGCAAGCTGCTGCATCCGCTGGCCTGCCTGAACCTGAGACCAGCTGGCTGACGGTCTTTAAAGTGGTCATGGCTGGGAAGCTCGGATTCCAAAACCAAATAATGCAATGCCAATTTTACCAAGAAGGTATCCACAAGCTTTTAACAAGGCTCCTAGAAACTAGTCTGGTTGTAAAAGAAAACTACAGAGAGAATAACAACCTCAGAAAAGTAAACCACAAAAATCTGAAAACAGGTAATAAATATATTTAGAATAAGAAGTGTCATTGCTCCACAGTGAGTGATTTCTGTTGTTTATAAATGAGGGGGAGTGGGTGGGCAATGCTTTCCAGTGGTGAGTGGGGGAAAAATAAGTAAAGGCAGTTCCAAATAAATGAGAGTTCTATTGGTGCTTGCACTACACAGTCTGACAATTAAGTTCATGAACTTGCCACTGTGTGCACTGCGTGCTTATGTAGGCAGCACTGTACAAACACCTTGGTAAGGTATCGTAACCATGCTATATCAGTGTCTCACAGATGTGTTGTGTTGACGTGTGGTGGTGTCCTGCTGAGTGGTGCTCATTATTGTGGTTATGTGTTTTTGTGAACCATCGTGAGAATGTTGGGGCTTGAATTAGAGCAATGAACAAACATTCATAAATTTCTTCTTAAATTTGGCAAGAGTGGAAATGAAACCAGGAGCATGTGATTCCAAGTTTATGGGGATAATGTCATGAAGAAAATGGCAGTGTACAAATGGCTTAAATATTTTTCTGAGGGGAGAGGAAATGTCACTGATGAAGAGAGGTCAGGGAGGCCAGTAATGAGCAGAACTGACACAAACATTGCAAAAATTTGTCAAATTGTGCGTCAAAATTGTAATTGTCAGCTGACTGTGAGAGGCATAGCAGACCAAGTAAACACTGATGTAGAAACAGTTAGAAAAATCCCTTTTTAGTTTTCTTTGAGACAGAGTTTCACTCTGTTGTCCTGGGTAGATTGTGCTATGGCGTCGCAGCTCACAGCAACCTCAAACTCTTGGGCTTGAGTGATCCTGTTGCCTCAGCCTCCCAAGTAGTTTGGACTACAGGCGACTGTCACAATGCCTGGGTATTTCTTTTTTCTTTTGAGACAGAGTCTCACTATGTCACCTTCTGTAGAGTACTGTGGTGTTATAGCTCACAGCAACCTCAAACTTTTGGGTTTAAGTGATTCTCTTGCCTCAGCTTCCCAAGTAGCTGGGAATACAGGTGCCCAACACAATGCCTGGCTATTTTTCAGTTGTAGTTGTCATTGTTGTTTGGTAGGCCCAGGCCGGGCTCAAACCCACCAGCTCTGGTGTATGTGACTGGTGCCCTAGCCACTTGAGCTATAGGCACTGGGCCGATGCCTGGCTATTTTTAGAGAGGGTTGTCTCTGCTGTTGCTCAGGCTGGTCTCGAACTCCTTAACTCAAGCAATCTACCTGCCTTGGCCTCCCAGAGTGCTAGGATTATAGGTGTGAGCCACTGCACCTGACCAGTTAGGAAATCTTATCTGAACATCTTGGCATGAGATAGGTTTGTGCAAAAATGGTCCCAGAGGAGCTCACTGATGAACAAAAGCAAAGGAGGGTTGAAGTTTGCCAGGACCTTTGAAGAGGCAAGATGATGTTTTGGGCAGTGTTATCACTGGTGATGAAACGTGGGTGTACCAATATAACCCTGAAACGAAGCATCAAAGTGCACAGTGGAAGTCAACCAATTCTCCTCAACCAAAAAAAATTCTATCACTCAAAATCAAGAGTCAACATTGCTAGCTTTCTTGATATCTGAGGGATTGTTCATTAAGAATTTGTATTAACTGGACAAGTTTACTGTTTGGAAGTGCTGAAAAGGCTGCATGAAAAAGATGAAAATGACTTGCACTTTTGGTCAACAACACATAGCTCCCATCACAATAATGCACCAGCTCAGCTCATATGGCACTGTCTATGAGTGGGTTTTTAGCCATTAAACAAATAATTATGTTGGAATACCTTCCCTATTCACCTGATTTGTCTCCCAGTGACTTTTTTTCTTTACCTGAAGAAAAAGAGAATTTTGAAAGGAAGACATTTTGATGACATTCAGAACATCAAGGGTCATATGACAATAGCTTTGATGGCCATTTCAGAAAGAGTTCCAAAACTGCTTTGAAGGGTGGGCTAGGTGCTGGCATTAGTCATAGCTTCTCAAGGGGAGTGCCTTGAAGGTGACCATAGTGATAGTCAACAACAAGGTATGTAGAACTTTTTCTAGGATGATTTTGCAAACTTAATTTTCAGACCTTATACATCTCCACGTCAAACACATAGTCTCAAGCTGTCGCCCTGGTAGAGTGCTGTGGCGTTACAGCTCACAGCAGCCTCAAACTCTTAGGCTTAAGCGATCCTCTTGCCTCAGCCTCCCAGCTAGCTGGGACTACAGGTGCACTCCACAATGCCCGGCTATTTTTTGGTTATGATTGTCATTGTTGTTTGGTGGGCCCGGACTGGATTCGAACCAGCCAGCTCCCATGTATGACTAGTACTCTAACTGCTTGAGCTATAGGTGCTGAGCCAAGAGGTTCGTAGTTTTTATTAATGTGAAAATGGCTTCTTCTCATCCTCACCCAGTTAACTGTGGAAATATCCTGGAAGATTATCGATTTGGAAAGGTGCCCAGGACTTTCTGATCTGCCCTCCAGGCAGGGCTTGTGCCAGGCTACAAGAGACTAACAATTCCTGTGGAATAATCTTAGAATGTACCCAAAGCCATACTTAGTGCCTGGAGTGAGGGGTAGCTGAGAGTGAACACAACTGAAAGAGTGGACATTAGTGAAAGCCCAAGGACCACCAGGTTGGTATCTCTGGCCCACGGCTTTCTTAGCTGTTTCCTCCTTGACTAATTCTGTTCCATCCTGCAAATGAATCCTTTTCTGGGTTCAACCTTGAGTATAGCTGACTCCACTGGGACCAGTGGCCTCAGCAAGTGCCCATGAATATCTGAGACTGGTATCCACCTAGCCAGGGGGCTCTTGTATTCTGCCAGCTTAGGCCTGGTGCCCAGGTTCAGTGCTTGGTGCTGCACTGCCACCTGGTGGCCTTTTACCATAAGTCTCTGGGGCTGCCTGCCTGTAGACAGTGACTTTCCCAGGATTTACAGGGCTCATATAGTTTATCTTCCTGTCTAGATGGGACACCAGGGTAATAGGTACAAACTAGGTCTATGCGAGGGACATATGGTCACAGTTTGGAGCCTCCCAGCTCTGGGGATGTGCATTCTGTGATCTGCCATCATGTGACAGAGGAGGATACCAGGAAGCAGAGCTCTCTGAATGTCTACCAGTGGATCAGGCTTCCAGGGCAAGGTTTCTGGGTCTGGGCATTTTTTTTTTCAAATCAGTGATAAACTATTTACTAATGTGAGGCCTTGGGCAATGTACTTAATAAGGTAGCACTTTTAGAGTGCTAGCTAGAAGCAGCCACTATTCTAAGGCAGCGGTTTATATTAACTCATATAATCTTCGCCACAACCTGATGAGATAGGGATTATCGTTAGCCCCATTTTCCATTTGAGGAAATGGACATCCAGAAGGGAAGAACCAAGAGTCAAACCCAGATAGTCAGGCCCAAGTTTGTGGTCTTGGCCATCATGTTATCTTCTGGGCCTCAGTTTTCACATCAATATATACTGATTTTTCCTGTATCTACATACCTATGTTTAATTTGTAAGTTAGGTACAGTAAGTGATCAACAATAGCTAATCATAGAATAGCAATTACAACAACAAACTGTAATAAAAATTATATGAATGTGGTCTCCCAATAGTTGATCATGCTGTACTCACCTATTTTCAGGCTGCGGTGGACATTGGGCAACTGAAACCACAGAAGGTGAAACTGCAGTTAAGGCGGGACTACTGTATACATGCATACTGCCTACTGCATATCCGCTTGTCTCCATGGAGTGTTTATCTGAGAATTGCTCAGGTTGGGTTGGGTTGGGTGTATAACTTCCCATTTATGTTAACTGAAAGTATTTTTTATTTAATGGTTTCGCCTTTAGCAGTGGGGTTTTCAGGAACTAATGCGAGTCCTTAAGGGAGGAACAGGTGGATATTTCTGCCCACTTGTTTACCCACATGCATGGACATGGTATGCCCAGGGTCCCCACCACGTGCACACATGGGTAGGCAACTTTAGTCACGAAAGCTGGCGGGATGTGGCCCTAGTCAAATGTCAACCTTTTATTGCTAGCAGAGCAGCAATGTTGAGGGATGTTTCTTAGCACAGAACATGGCTGTCTCCATGTTGGGGTGTGTTTTCACATGGGTGGGGGTGGGGAGAGTGGTGAATGGAGCTGGGTATCACCAAGGGAGGGTCAACCCTAGAGACTGGGGTGGGGGAGAGCAGAACCCCAGGAAGACAGGCTCTGGAGAACAGCTCATCCCCCAGGGCTCTTGGGAGTGGCTGCTGCGGCCCCTGGTATGTCCTTAGCTGGGTTGAGGTACTGGAGTCAGGAGAGGGTGGAAGAGCCTGGCCACATGTCTTTAGTTAGCCCAGAAGCCTGTGTGATCCCATGATCCTTTCCAGTTTTTTTGTTCTCTGCCTTTCCGGGTGACCCAGGCTTCCCCCTCCGCTCACAACCGTTTGCAGATCTGGCAGTGGTACCTCAAGTCCCCAGAGCTTGTGCTTCATGCCAAACCCTTCTTTTTTTTTTTTTTTTGAGACAGAGCCTCAAGCTGTCACCCTGGATAGAGTGCTGTGGTGTCACAGCTCACAGCAACCTCCAATTCCTGGGCTCAAGTGAGTCTCCTGCCTCCGCCTCCTAAGTAGCTGGGACTACAGGCGCCCGCCACAATGCCTGGCCATTTTTTGGTTGCAGCCGTCATTGTTGTTTGGTGGGCCTGGGCTGGATTCGAACCTGCCAGCTCAGGTATACGTGGCCGGCGCCTTAGCCCGTGGAGCCACGGGCGCCGAGCCCGTGCCAAACCCTTCTTGTAGCTATGGTCTTCCCTGGGGAGCAGGC
Organism: Perodicticus potto; assembly: GCA_963574655.1. Taxonomy (NCBI): domain Eukaryota; kingdom Metazoa; phylum Chordata; class Mammalia; order Primates; family Lorisidae; genus Perodicticus; species Perodicticus potto. Next base: position 21,453 of record CAUYRH010065597.1, on the reverse strand, counting down.
TGAGCTAGGAGTCATACCTGGATTCAGGGATGGCTGTGACCTCAGCCAGGTCACCGCTATGCTCTGGGCCTCACTTACTTCACCTGTCACAGTCTCTTCCCTGCCCCATCTAGGCCTGCCACGAGGAGGGGTCGGGAGAATACATGGGTGGAAACCCCTTGCCAAAGCGAGCTGTAACACTGTCTACCAGGTCACACGAAGATGCAGGCTTCAGCCAGGACCCAAAGGCTCACCCACTGCTCTTCCTGCCTGTGGCATCTGCTGCGGCCATCACTGGGCTGTTGTCTCCAGCCTGTTTTACTTTGGTGCTGACCTTTTAGCTTTTGTAAGTGTCTCTTTTCCCAGCTCCCTCCTCTGTTCTCATGTGGTCCTCAGACCAGCATCCCCCAGCATAGATCAAGCTGGGCTCACCATGCACAGAGGTAGATGGGCTTCCACCCTCACCCCAGCCTCCCCACATTGGCTCTTGTTCTCTCTCCTCTCTTCACCCCTGCTGTCCAGGCTCTGGGCATGGAGCAAGGGTGCAGCTGTCCTGCAGAGATCTTGAGATCCACTTATCAGCTAGCAGAAGGTGAAACAGAAGCCCAGGAGGGTGGATGAGAAGATGACGCATAGCTGCAGGACCCTGAAGAGCAGCAGCACCCCAGAGGCTGTTCACACTGCCTGGAAAACCAGCGGGAGGAAGCCCCTCAGTGTGCACTCAGAGCGGGGAGGGGGCACCCTGGAGTCAGCCAGCAGGCTGTGACCATGACGGAGGTGGAGAAAGGAGGGGGAGTGAACCATACATCCTCTCTATACATGCTCTGTTCATTGTGCTTTTCTTTTAGCTTTTCTGCATTTTTAAATTTTTTTTCATAAGGGGTAAGAATAATGGGGTTAGTTTTGGGGCTGGATATATACAAAAATGTTGATTAAAATGTAGTCAGTAGTCAAAGATTGCTATGAGTGGGCTTTGAAAATGTTGGGGAGCAGAGTCTGACAGAGGAAGGGCAAGAGCAATGGCTCAAAGGCAGACATGTACCTGGTGTCAGGAGTTCTGCATTCTGTGCTGAAGACACCAACTGCTGAGTGATGGAGGCCGCCCAGCAGGTCCTGTGGCTGAGCTGGCCGAGGCCTGCTAACCCTGCTTGGGCTCCCACCAGTCACCTGCAGAGGTCATGCTTTTTCAAAAGGAACGTTGTTCTCATAAGTCTTTCATTTACTGATCCATAAAGAATATGAGTCAAAGCAGGTGCTATTTCTACCTTTATTGATGCAGCCCCCAGTCTGGCACAATGTCCTGTTCTCCAAATGAGGAAACTGGGCCCAATGAGGGGAAGGGCTGAGTCGAGATCACATAGGGGGTGACTGGAGTTTGCATTCAGGTTTTCAGACAGCCCAGCTGAGGTTTCTCCATCACGTCCTTCATCTTTGGAATGATCAGATTTGTCCCAAACCTTTGCATGGCTCCTCCTGCCACTGTCTCAGAGATCTCCATGACTTCGACCCCATGTGGCATCCTAAAGCTAGCTGCGACTCATAGAAGGTTAGAAACAGCACATCAGAAGTGGAGAGAAGAGGTGCTATGGCAGGCCAGGGGCCACAGCCACAGGTGATAGCTGAAAGTGGCGGCAAGAGAGGGGCCAGAGCAGATAGGAGAACCCAAAGAACCTGGAACCCCAGGGATATTTGGCACAAGGGCAAATGATACCAAGGGCAACCCTGCACACGAGGGAATTTACAGGACAGCAGAGAGAGGACTGCTAGCCCTGACGACTCACACCCTGGGCCAGCAATGCATTGAGACCTCAACCGTGTAGGAAGCCACCTTTTTGGAAGGACAGCGTTCCTGTGAGCTACGAGGGCTGACTTTGCTGCAGAGACTGTTGGGATAGCCTTTTGTATGTACAGACCTCACCTTCTCTGTGAAAGTGCAATGTAAGGAGAGCAGGGGCAATGTGACAACCAAGTCTGGACACGGTCGGGAGGTAGCACTTTAGCTTGAGCCTGGTCCCGAATCCCAGCTCTGCTACTTACTAGCTGTGTATTCTTGGGCAATGTGCTTAACTTCTCTGAGCCTACAAGAAATGGAGATAGTAACAGCCTATGTCACAGGTGATGGAAGGATTAAATGACATTTACTTGGCCCAGAGTTGGTGGCCTGGCAAAGATTCAAAGAGTGGGCTTTGAAAATGTTGGGGTGCAGAGTCTGACAGTGGAAGGGCAAGAGTGATGGCTCAAAGGCAGAGATGTGCCTGGGGCATCTGGGGCACCCAGGGGTGCCAGGGAGGCTAGAATGGAGAGAGCAAAGGAGGAAAGGCAGTCAGGGAGATCGCAGAAGTGGGGCAGGCAGTCAAGCTTTATTTTCACTGTGTATATGTTTTTTGGGGGGTTAGCTTCTATTTAAGGAAGGATACTGGTTTCCCAATATTTTTGCTGCTACAAAATACTCCTTTAAAATAATACAGAGAAAAATAATCCATTTAAGGAAACAGAAAGAGTATAATATAGTTCGCAAAAAAGCAAAAAAATCCCAAGGACTGTTCTTAGACAACTGAAATTTGGGAAATGGGGAAGGCAGGTCTCTCTCCCTCCACTTGTTTACCCAGCACAAGTAGGTTTGGAGTTCCAAGGGGGAAAGTTCCCTGGTGCCCTCAGATGTCATGACCTGAACCTTGAATTCAAGTCCTGGTTCTGGAGCCTTCAAACTTGGAGGCTCCTGGATCACTTCAGATGCTGCCGCCCCATTTTACAGATGGAGACACTGAGACCCAGGCAGGCAAAAAGACTCATTCTGTTTGACTCAATTCCCCTGCTGCTCCCACCCCAGATCCAGGGATTCAGATATACAAATTCCCCCCAGGGACCATGCCTCCCCCTGGCTCCAAAGGCCTCCTCTGGCTCCCCTCACAGATCTCTGTGCATTCACCATCCCATCGATTAGAAAAGACGGGTGAGGGAGGCTTGGGGCCGGGGGGATCCTGAGGCTGTTGGCCTAGGGGTTTGTGGAGGGCAGTGGGCCCTGGTCATGCTCCAGTTCAGCTGATGCAGCCCAGCAAATCCTGTGCTAAGCCCATGCCTCCAGGTGGGGCCCGGAGTTTCCTCCAGTGCCTGGGAGGATGGGGCCGCCCCCTATCCTGGCCACCACCCCTGGAGCAGACAGTTTCACATCAGCTCCCCAGGAACTCGTTCCCATCTGTGCCGGGAGAAGGGGCCATTGGATGTTTTTCATCTCAGTGTGTGCCTTGAGTTACATCCTCATAGGTCGGCGGAAGGTCTATCGACAGATGCCTGGGTTCCAATGGTGCGGTAGGAACAAGGTACAAATTATCCTCCTGCAAAAGAGGAATCACATCCCTGCTGCTCACTCCTGTGCGGTGATGACTGTTGACAAAGCACTTTCCCACTGCTTTGCTTTTAAGGTTTCAAGTTCCCCTTGAATGCAAAGAAACTGAGGCTGGAGAGATAAAATGACTTCCAGGAGGCAGTGTGTAACTCCCCACCCTTCCTATCCTTGAGAAGGGTGGGGAGAAGCCTGGGTAGGAGTCAGGGGATTGTACCCCCAGAGCCACATCCTTGCACCTGATCTGTGATGAAGGTGGCAGCAGAGCCCATCCCTGCCACTGTACTCTCATGTGGAAGAGAACACAAAGGCCCTCCTTGGGGAGGCCCCGCATGGCCACTGAGGGCCGTGTGACCGTGGCAAGTCACTAAACCCTTCTGAGCCTCTTGTGAGCCTCAAGGAATTCTTGGCTACTGTGGTGGGCAGAAGCATGCCCCCCAAAAGACATCCATGAATGCTGGATGGAATGCAGGTGGAATGAAGGCTTCCCATCAGCCTGGAGGTGGCGAGCCCAGTGTAATCACAAGGGTCTTAGAGGTAGAAGAGAGAGACAGGAGAGATATCTGTGATACTGGCTTTGAAGGTGGAAGATGGGACCATAAGCTAAGGAATGCAGGCAGCCTTCAGAAGCCAGAAAAGGCAAAGACATGGTGTCTGCCTTAATGCCTCCAGCCCTCCTGACACACTCGATTTGAGCTCTTTGAGACCCATTTCAAACTCCTGACCTCTAAGAACTTCAAGACAATACATTTCTGTCCTTATAAGTCACCAAATTAATGATAATTTGTTCCAGCAGCAATAGGAAACTAATACAGCCACTGCACTGGCACACAGCAAATGGCAATAAACTGCAAAGATTATTGTTAATACCTACAGCCAGGGATGGGGCCTCAGGTTCCCCAACCTTAAAACTGGGGTTGGCCTCAGTGACTCAAAGTCCCCGTCTAGCTCTCTGGTATCCTAATGAGTTGACATCCTGCCAGATGGCCTGGTGTTAACTAGGACAACATATTTGCTTGGTGTTAAATAAAACGTGGGGGCTACAAACTCACATCTGCACTATGTGAACACTTGGTATATGATGACACTGACATGACAATAACCAGAGGGTTAAATCTGCAGGACTATAGGGGATCTGAAACATATGTTTTTACAGTGTTCTAAAATTGTGATTGTAATATAAATGTTTTTCCTTTAAAGAAATGAGCTTTGGAGATAGATCACTTCTGGTCAGGGTGGAGAGAGACTAGTCTTCTATTTTTTAAAACATGCCTGGCCCCAGTCTTCCTTTCCACCATTCCCACTGGTAGACAAGGGCTTGGCTGAGGGTTAACACACTGTGGGCTGAGTCCTGGATTTCCTTATTGGCTGTTTGGCCACAGAAAGTGATGTGGCCTCTCTAAGCCTCAGTTTACTTGTCTGTAGAATGGGAAGTAATTACCTACCTCAAAGAGTTGTTGAGAAGATGAAAGTTACATTCATCTGTGTATCTGTATCCCCATCTAGTGCTTAACAGAGGGCCTGGGATGCCGTAAGAACTCAGTCTTGTAATCCCTCCTCTCACATGCTATAGCTGCCCTGGCCTCCCCTGTCCTGTCTCCAACCAGTGCTCCTGCTGGAGGTCCCTGCTCCCATATGTATCTGTGTGCCCCAATCCTTTTCCTCCTCCCCAGGGCCTTCAGAGCGAGGAGCACCGTGGCCCGATGTTCTGGTGTCATTGCTTTTGCTCCTTGGAGGCCTCACCCCTTTCACCTTGAGCTTCTCCACATCTTGGCTCGCTGCTGGGCTATGGGTCACCACTGAGGACACTGCTCAGCAGCATGGGAGTGAATGAGAGCGGCTCCTCTGTCACCCGGCCTGCCATCACTGCTTTCTTAGCCCTCTGTGACCTTGCCCCCCACCTCTTGAGGGCTTCACCTGGAGAAGGGCCTCACCTCTGCCGATGGGTGGTCTCCCCTGCAGGCTATGATAGTGGTAGGCACTGGCACGAAGAGCTCCAGGAAGGTGAAGCAGAACAAGGCCAGCTCTAGCCTCTGGATCCAGACCTGCGGGGAGGGAGGGAGGCCGGGTGAGGTGTCTGCACCCAGTCATGGGCCTGGCTGGGATGGGGGGTCAGTCCTAGCAGGGAGCGATGTGGCTTTGTTTCTTAGGCATGCTGGGGAAGGGAGGGTGGGGCCTGGCTCTGTCTCAGTTACTGCCCTGCAGCACCTGTAGGTCATCCCTGAACATTTGCCTAAGGTTTGAGGTCTGGGGAAGCTTGTGGGTTCTTGGTAAGACTGAAGGCCTTAGGGTCATCTGATCCAATCCTGCATTTCAGGTGGGGATGCCTATGTCCAGAGAGAAGGAGCATCTTCTATAGCAGGGCTGGGGGACAGCCGGGCTGAGGACCACTGTGCAGCAGGGTGACATCTCTCGGGATCATGAGCATTGGTGGAAGAGAAGCATGTGTGTTTTGCATGTGTGCACATGCATGTATGTGCAGGCGTGTGTGTCTGGTAGGGGAGATAAAGAATAGCAAACCACCATGGTCAGACCTTTGGATCCTGGCCCGGAGGCACACAGCTGGGAATGGCTGACCCGTCTTCTACTCCAGAGGCAGGTGTGATATGGTGAATAAGCACTGGGCTTGGAGTCATAGTCCCACCCAGCTGTGAGTCCCCACTGTACCCCTGACTTGTGTGTGGCCTTGGTGCACTGATTCAGCCTCCGTGGATGACAGTGTTCATTCCACACAAGGGAGGTAAACAGTGGACTCGGCCAGCATTGCAAGGCTGTAGGGAGGCTCCTGGTGACGGGGTGACCAGGACAGCACAAGACAGGGCCCTGGCTGGGGAATTGGCAGTTCTAGATGTGGTGCCAACTTGCTGCTGGAACTCAGATGAGTCCCGCCTCCTCTCTGGGCCTTGGTCTCCCATCTCTAACAGTGGGATCGGACCCTATGACTCTGTGATTCAAGGCCCTGTCTAGTTCCCTGATACTGTCCAGGGAGCAGCCTGCCCCACCATGCCTCCGGAGGGGCAGAGCAGATGGGTGGGGGGCTCAGGAGCTGGAATGAGGAACTTGCTCTTGGCCAAGGCCAAGGCAGCCCCTCCCTTGGAGTCAGAGGAGCCTTGGGTCCAGACACTCACTGTGGAGTTAGGGTATGTTCTCCAGATCGGGGACTCAAATGGGCTCTCCAGAAAGAGATCCTTGGTGATGACGAAGAGGCCGGACAGCACGCAGAAGAGGCTGACAAGATTCATCGTCACGCACAGGACCTTCTGCAAGTGAAAAATATCCAGAGGTCAGAGACTCGGCTCGAGGTCTTCTTCCCACGACTCCTCACCCACACAAGCAGCTGACATACTGACCACCGAGGAAGACCCAGACCGTTGTCATGTTCTGTTCCCCAGGGCCAATTGGGAGAACCCAAGAGCTGCCTCCAGATCACAGAGCTTTACAATAAGGGACGCTCTCTGCTGCTGTCCCCCCTCCATCAAAGCCGCTGGCTGGGAGGAGCCCTGCGTGTGTCCCATCCTCACACCCTTCGGTGTCTGTTCCCATTCTGCACCTCCCCCATCATGGTCCTTGAAATACCCGTAGTCATCATCCTTTTGGGTTAGGCGTTATTCTGAGCCTCCTGCTAAAGGCAAACCCCCATGATGGGGAAAGAGTATAAACATATGAATTCTATAGCCTTGAGTAGTAGAATGAATTCCATTGCAGTAAGAGGGTTCCTGTGCTCAGGTATCGGAACAGAGAGGCTTATGGTTCTGGAAGGGGCTCTGCCCAGAGAGGCAAGGGATGGGAATGGGTGAGTCCTTGCCAGCGTCTCCCACCTCTGCAGGGTGAAGTGCACAGCTGGTGTCTCTATGTCCCCTGGGACAGCAGAGAAGAGCCACAGCCTAGCCACAAACATGGAGGGACCAGACCAGGACTGCGGGGGAGGGGTGGGAAATGTGATTTGTAGAAATGGTCCTTCCATCATCTGTCCACCTGTCACCATCCAGTCTTGTCTCGGGGGTCTACTCTGGGCCTACCTGGGACACTCTGGGCTACAAAGATGCTCAGACATGCTGCCCATGTGGAGCTTAGTGTGTGGCAGAGACCGGTGAGTCCACAGGGCTGTGGGCACACGGCAGCCAGTCACACTGGGAGGCCCCCGGGATGGAGGATGAGGTGTACTAGCTGAGTCTGATGAAGGGCAGGGAAAGAGAGACATGCTTAGCAGAGAGCGCGAAGGGCTCAGGCAGAACTGGGGGATGACAGTTGTATCCGCCTGGCTCTCAGAGAAGAGAAGTGGATGGAAATGCCTCTGTGGGCTGGGACTGGCAGGCTGTGTAGAGACCGAGATCAAAACTCCGTAGATTTGGAGGAAGCAAAGCTCCGTTCTAGACGGAAGGGTTTGGGGTGCCTGGGAACCAGCTCCTCCTTCTCCACTTCATGACGCTGGGAAGACAGAACCTCCAGAGGGAACTTCCTTTCCTCCCATAGCCACACCCACCAGCCTGGATCCAGACCCTTCTGCTCAGATGCCCTCAGCTGGCCTGGAGGGACGAGGACTGCTTCCCCACTGTCCCCGTCACACAGATGCCCTCAACCAGGTTACTCCAGGCTTGGAAGGACGATAATGATCTCCACGTGCCAACTCACCAGATACGTCTTAGGAAAGGTCTGCACCATGACTGCCAAGATCCCAGAAACGAGAAACTGCAGGCCAGAGTTGAAAGTCAAAGGAGACAAGTTGGGGTTGCTGGAAACCCACAAATTCCCTTCTCTGCATCCTCCAAGAAAGCCAGGCCCTGATGGCCCTAGAAAGCACACTAGGCGAGCTCGTCCTGCTGCCACATGGCCCTTCCCAGCCCTGCCCCACCATCCACCTTCCCACCTCGTCCCTTCTCTACACCTTGGGCCAAGCCTTGCCCTGCACTCAGAATGCCCCCAGCCCACCCCTCTGGGATCAGCTGCACTGTCCCCTCTACCTAACCCTCACGAGGACATTGGCTCTTGGTCCTAAAGTATCCAGTGCAATCATTCCTTCCGTGTTCACCGAGCACCTACTGCATGTGGGAGCACAGGATGACTAGGCCCTGCATGTGGAGAACGTTGTATTGCTGTGCAGTGCAAGGTCCAAGCCAGGGGAGAGGGGACCGAGGGCTGATGTGAAAGTGGTGGGTCAAAACACTTGCCCAAGAGGGTGCCCTGGAGCTGGGACTCAACTTGTAAGAGGGACTCCACCAGGAGGAATGGGAGCCTCTGCGTGATGTGCCTGCACTGTCCCATGCCATCTTCCGTCCTGGCTGATGGCCTTGCACACTGTGTGCTCCCATAGACCAACCCTGACGGGCACTAGGGACCTGTTGCTGTGCCCAGAGGCACCCTGGCTTCTCAGACAGTGGAGGAAGAATGGAGCTGTCTCAGCTCATGCTCCTCCTCCACCCTGCTGGATGTACGTGAGCAATGAGGGGAGACCCTCTTGCAATTCGGGATTGACAGGCCTCCCAGAAGAAGCTATTTCCGGGTGACTGGGAGAACAGAAGTAGAGATGGGGCATGGGAGAGAGGGACCAGCTTATGCTTCGCTCCTGTTGGCATGCTCCCCACCACGTCCCATCCCAAATGCCAGGGCCTCCCAGGCCTGCCCCGTGGACCCCACAGCTGGCCTGTGCTCTGGCTCCTACTCACAGAGGCTGCCCCCCAGAATGGAAACCACGACTTCAGCACCACCAGGTGCAGGCTCTTGACTGTCAAGGCCAAGTAACCCCCAAAGAGCAGGTGCAGCAGCGCGATGATGATGTGGAAGGCCTGGAGAGGAAAGAGTGGGCTGCTAGGCCAGGGCATTGCTGACTGGCCCCAGGTGAGGCTCTTGGTGGCTGGTCCTACCGGCTGAGGCAAGTCCCTTTTCTGCTCTTATAAATCCTGGTCTTCAAGGAAGGGCCGCTGCCCAGGATTCCCTGCAGGGAGAGCTGAGTGGGGGCCGTCTGTCTTGGAGCTGGCTCCAACGGCTGCAGCTCCCCTTGCTGTCACCCCCACCATGAGGTCCTGCCCAAACCTCCCAAGACAGTGGTTCAGGCAGGTTCTCTGCACCCCGTAAGGCTTTTTCAGGTTTAGGCTGAGGGACATGCAGGAAATGTGGAGATTCTCTCCCTTCCTGTCTCGCCTTGGGCCCTGTGCCCTCCTTGTTTGTCCCCCCCGCCCAGCCTCCCCAGTCAGGGAGATAGACTCACGCCCAGCTCCTGGAGAAGGCCGTTCCTCTTCCAGGGCTTCTCCTGGGGCCAGTATGGGAGCCTGGGCTGGGTCAGCTGGGGTGGACTTGCCTGCCATGGCTTCGCACTAAAGCCAGGAAGGGCGGTAGCGGCTGTGTATGCTTCAGCTGCCATTGACTCTGGCTGGGCCCCTGGCTGCGGACGGAGAAGAAAGGCCAGGTCAGAAGCCGTCTTGTTTCTGAGACTTGGGCCTGGGCGGGACTCTGCCTGTCACCTCTGTTCTCTGGACTGGGCCTCCCAGAACAGAAGTTGCCCTGCCCAGCAGCCTCTGGAATTGATTTGATCTGGACGAGTCTGGCCCCTATGAATGGGGAGTAACTGCAGCTCACAGCCTCTCTGGGGTTGCAAAGACACAGCTCCTTTTGGGGCAGAAAAACACGGGAGGCTTCACACCCAGCGCAAGGCAGAGCTCCCCCAAACTGGCCAGACCACAGTTTAACAGGAGCTGGAAGGTGCAGAAGGACTGCGCAGGATGGGGGGGCTTTGTAAACTGTCCCCACCCACTGGGCCAGGATGGGTGGCTGAAGGCAGGTTCAGTCAAATTAATTGTCCTGCCTTCTGTGGCAATGTCTGTCCTGGGTTTGTGGGGAGGGGAAGGGAAGGAAACTTCTTCCACTGAGGACTTATGAGCCAACCCTCAGCCAAGAGGTCAGTATTTGCCAACAGTGCTAAAGTGTACATGGACTTTCTCTGTGCCAGGCACTGGGATAAGCATTTTATATGCATTATCTGATTTTAACCTCATTCCAACCCTGTGAGGTCAATGTTGTCTTTGTTCCTAAGATGAGGGTCAGAGAGGTTAAGCCACTGGTCCAAGGTCACGCAGCCAATAAATGGCTTGGACCTGAAGCATAGCAGGTTAGTTCCAGAGCCTGGGGGATTAAATGCTTCCTGTACTCTTAGCTCAATGGATAAAAAGGAATGTTCTGGATGTTTTTTGAGGGCATAAGAAAGGGGTTGGGGTAAAACTTTGTAGGGGACTACAAGAACTGTGATCCAAGAGGGCGTGGTCATCCAGCCTGCCTTGATGCCACAGGGCACTCCGGGGCTCAGGGGCTGCCTAGTGACTTGGTGAGAAAAGCTGAAGTCTGTCCCAGAGAGCCGAGAGTGGGGTGGGGAGGAGAAGGGAGCTTGTGGGGGCTGGGGTGGGGGATGGTTTCTCCATGGGGACAAGGCTGCTCCCAGACTCTGTCCCAGAAGAACGACAGGGGTGGCATTCTTCCTGATTTGAGTCCGACTCCTGAATTCAGGAGGTCTTGTTTGAGCACCCGCATTTCAGGTTTCACCCGCATTTTCCAGTTTTCCCTCCCCGGAGGTGCAGGGATTCCTTTCGGTGGCCGGGAAGGAGCCTTGGGATGTCGGGAGGGACATACAGCCCGGGAGACCACGGGGGAAAGAAAAGGAGACTACCCAGGAGCCACAGAGGCAGAGGAGGCCTCGTGGCAGGAGCACACTCTATGCCAGGCACTGTGCGAAGGGCGGATTTGTATACCAACCTCCCTTAATACCCCGGATGTCAACAACATTATGTACAAGGGGAAACCAAGGCTCAGAGAAGTTGTGTGCCTTGCCTAAGGTCACACAGTGAGGAACTGCCTGGCTTTGGAACCACACACATGGTCTTACTCCATTGCCAATGCTCTGGGCCTGGGCTGCTTGATGGGACCCCCGTCATTGATCGGTACCTCCATTGGCCTGTGGTGACAGCCCCTGATTCAGTGGGGAGGCGTGGGGGTCAGGGTCTCCTTGAGCTTCAGAAGCAGAGCTCAAAGATACAAGGCTGTGTGGCTCTCTTTTCCGTGACCTGACCCAGCGGTGCCTAGGAATTATCAGTTAGCACCTCTGCAGAAGCCTTTCTGACATGGCCAGGGGGCTAAGGGATGTTGGTGGCAGAGGCCTGTGCCAGTTCAGCCTGACTTCTGTGCACCTGGGAGGAGGGACCTGGATCTGAGTCCGGACTCCACCGGGAAGCACAAGAAGGAGGACTTTACTGCAGAGGCGTCTCCGGTGGAATGTGTCATCTGGGGATCATGTGTGGCACCAGAGACGCACCGCCATGTGGGCATTCACGAGTGAGAGCCGTGCCAATGGGAGCGGCTCAAATGTCCATTATGGAGTTGGCTTTAAGAAGCCGGAGTAACCTTTCTCTAAGTATCTTCTATGGAACCCTGGTCCTGAGAAATCTGCAGGAAAACAGTTTCGAACTCAATTAAGTCTGGGAAACCCTGGATATACTCTTGTCCCCCTTTCTCATATGAAAAGCTCTGAGAATTCCTGCAGTGGACAGGGTGTTTCCCAAACTTAATTGGCCATAGAACCTTTTTTCTCACAGTCCAGTGATTATAAGCAATTGGTATTCTGTGGGGTCTGCTTTTGGACATCGAGCTTTCGAATTCCTGGTTCTGAGGATTTATTTATTTATTTATCTTTGGCTTCCTTTGCTCTCCTGGTTTTCTCATGTGCATATCACAGTGGGACTGGGAACTGGATGATGATCTGTAGGCTTCCTTCCAACTTCAAATACTTCTTTCACGGATTCAGAGAGTCGTTACCAGGAACTTCATGTAGCCAGGAGGAGAAGGATTTGCAGAGGTCAGGCTGAAAATACCAGAGGACAAAGTCTGTTTGTTATGAGGTCTTTATTTCCACCTTCTGAGACTATAGGCGGGAACCTTGATTCTTTGGAAGGCCTATTCATGGCCTGTTGTCCCTGTCTGGCCTCCTAGGACCTGCACAGGGCTGCTTGGGGTAGAGGTGGGCCGAGGGACAGGGGCAGGCAGCAGGCTGTTTGGGGCAGGAGAGGGACTTTTTTCAACCTTGGCCCCTCCCCATCCTGCCGAGACAGCGTGGCATCCCAAGGGAAAGCCACCTCCCCCAGGGCCCTGGTGCTCTGCCCAGGGCCACCTGCTGCCTGGGTCCCACACATATTCCTTTTATTTCCTTGGCTCTGGGAGAACTGGGAGGGCAGGGACAGAGCTGGCAGGACCTCCAGAACTCCCCATCCCCATAAGTAGAGAAGCAGAATGGAGCAGACTGTGAGCCTTGGAAGTAGACAAGCCTCGGCCAAGACCTCGCTCAAGTCCCTGGAACCTTGACCTTGGACAGGGTCTCTACATGGCTATACACAGGGAGGGCTGGCACCTGTTCTGGGTTGTGAGGATTAACCAGGGTTATGTCTGAGACAGGCAGGGCCTGGCACAAAGCAATAAATGTCAGCAGGTATTAATGCCAGCCCTCTGCGTGACTGGAATCCTGCCAGCAAGGCTCCGCCTTATCCTCATCTGGTTCTCTGTTCAGATGTCATCCGGAGCGGAGTGTTTATTGCCTCCAATCCCTCCTGCTCACAGGGGAAGAGGGCCATGAGAGCTCTTGCCTCCTGCTGAAGGGAAGGGTGTGGGGAGGGAAGAGCACCAGGGTACAGAGCTAGTGATCTGACACCCCAAACTGTCATTCATGGAAATCCAAGGACTCTATGGAGTTCTTCAGGGGACACCATGGGGACCCAGGCAGGAATGAGTGAGATTCATCCATGGGAGGTTTGTAGTTGATCATGAAGAGAAAATCCAGGCACGAATAACGTGACCCTAATGAGACTGTGCAGTGGAGGTCGAGCATCTGTGTGTGTGCATGTGTGTCAAGCAGAGAAAGACAGGGATTGAGAGGTTCTGAGTGACAGTGTCATACCATGTGACTGAGAGGATGGTGGGTGTCGAGACCGTATAAATGATCCTGCGAGACATGGATTGACAGATTTCCAGGCTTGCCAGGAGAATGTCTTGTTCTCAGTAATTCCTCCGATGAGTTCTGACATTGGTGGCTGTTGTAGTAAGTATGAGGTTTAATCCTCTATAGGTGGGGGTTGGAGCCTCAGAGAACTGGGGTTTCAGCAAATGCCAGTTAGCAAAGAAATGGCCCTTGAGTGTGCCAAAACCTCCTCCCTGGGTTCGGGACAGGGTGCCTGGTGGGGGAGGGGTCCCCTGTGAGTGGCCGGAGGGCCCTAGAAACAGAGGCCTCCCCTCTGAGATGGTGTCAGGAGTCCTGGATTCTAGTTCTGGCCCCACGTGGCCCCTCTGTGTCTCTGCGTGTGCCTCCAGGATTGGTGTGTGTGTGTGTAGGGGACCTCTCGGCTCTGCTGTGCAGTGACTGGTGGCAGATGGGGCTGTGGGTAGAGGCTGATGGTGTCCCCTTCCAGTTCCCAGAAACTTGCTCCTGGGTGGGGTGCCCCTTCTCCAGATGCCATAACTGAGTTTCTTCTCTCACTCCCCCACCCCCAATTCTGTAGTCAGTGACTGCTGGCATGAGGGTTTAAAAGGCCAGCCCCTCGCTTCAAAGTGGGACCAAGTGTGTGCTTCTGAGCATCCCCTCCACCACAGGTGGAATCACAGAACACTCCCCCCATTGTCCCTGCTGCGAGGGGAGTACCAGGCTCCAGGACCTCTGCCAGGAGCTTCTAGCTGCACTTTGGTCTCCGGAGACATGTCAGCTCCACGGAGACAGTGCCATGAAATCAGAACATCTTTACAGCATTAATTAGACTTTGCATCTTTTCTTTCCCAGTCCAACTTCCTGCTTCACCCCCCAGTTATGTGGAACTTGTCAAAGTCTCTCTCCATTCCCTGAGCCCCAGCAGTTGAAAAATCTTAGTGCCTTTCTTGGTCTCTTTCATTTATAATCACGCATTTCCTTTGGCAAGGAAAATATTAACAATTTAACCTGTTTACAGTGCAGGACTGATGGAGTGAAGGTGGTTGTAATCCCCTTAGAGCAGTGATTCTCAGCCTTCCTAATGCTGCTGCCCCTTAATAAAGTTCCTGTGGGTTGTGACCCACAGGTCGAGAACCGCTGCCTTACAGTCAGAAGTTGAACTTTATGAACAAATCTGTTTAATTCTGGAAAATTTCAAGCATTCACAAAAGCAGAGAGAATGGTGTGATGAACCACTTGGTCCCCAAACCCAGGCCAGAGTCATCCTCAGCTCTTGTCCCATCTTGTTCTCCCCATCAGTAAGCAAAACTCAGGCAACGTCCCATATTATTGGTAAACATTTTAGTATTTATCTTTAAAAGACAATGGGCTTCTTTAAAAAGTGTGACCACATGATCACAGCTGAGAAATTAAAGCTAATTCCTGGTGCATTTTGAGGCATGTTTATTCTCAACATGAAAGCCTGCAGCCCCACAGAGATGGCCGCATGTTTAGGAACTGTTTTTGTAGAGGAGAGTTTAAAATTTTGGAGTCTGAAAAACCTGTGTTTACCCAGTTTTTGCTACTCATAGGTATCAATTCTCTAGTCAGTGTTCCCGTTTCTCTGATTGTCTCACAAATGTCATTACCTTTGGTTTGTCCCAATCAGGATCCAGGCATGACCCACAAGCTGCATTAGGCAGATCCAGACAATCCCTCTGGCTTTGCCCTGAAACCCTCTCCCAGCCCTGCCTCTGTATGTGGCCTTGTCTTCTGGGAGGTGTGCAGGGTCTCTGTGAGGCCCTCCTAGTAGAGGAGGTGTGGAGTGGCCCTCACTGACCCCCAGCTCCCACTCTAGGCTCCTTCGTGTCCGTCTGGCTTCTCAAGGGAACTTGATGTAGAGCCCAGTAGCTGAGTCAGACAGACCTCCCTGCCAGAATCATAGCATAGCACTTCAGAGTTGACTCCAGACCCTGGTTGCCTGCCTTCAAACCTTGATTCCACCACTTCATAGCTGTGTGATCTTGGGTAGGTTATTTGACCTCTCTGGGCTTCAGCTATCCCCTCTTTCCCCTCTTCAGCAGGGACGATAATACCCACAGAGTTGCTGGAGTGTTAAATGAGTCAGCAAATGTCAGATGCTTAAGGCAGCACTTGATGGTCTTAGTTGCTGTGTGTAATTATTCCAGTTACTGTGCACTCCGGGGGGGTGGGGTCACTCATGCACAGCTGCCTTGCATGTTCAATGTGGTGTGCATGCCCACGTTACACATGCACTTGGCCTAGAGTTCACACACCCTGCCCTGAGTGCTGAGGGTTGAAGGGTGAGGCTGGGCAGTCAGCAGCCCTGCGGAAGGCACCTGCCCACCTACCCTTCCACACATGGGGCTCATGACCACCTGTCATTGCTCATTTTGCACCCATTTATCACTTTCTCTTGATTTTAAAAGCCAAGGTTTGTTGTAACCCCCACTTGGCTCTGCACTGGCACCGCTCTGGGAGTGAGTGCCTTCGTACATGGCATACTCCCTGCCCCACCCTCGATGGGTCTCGAAGGAGGAGCAGGCATTTGTTTGATGAAGAAGTGGGTGCACTAGGAACACAGTCCTAGCCCAGTCTTTCAGATGAAGAATCAGAAGGAAGGAGGGAAAGGAGCTGGAGGAACACTTTGGTTTGGACTAGGGTAAGAGCCCGTATGGTAAGAGCATGCATGGTCTCTGATGTCGGATGGAACAGGGTTCAAATCCCAGGTTTGGGGGAACACTTTGGTTTGGACTAGGATAAAAGCCTGTGTAGTAAGAGCATGCATCGGCTCTGATGTCGGATAGAACAGGGTTCAGATCCCAGGTTTGCTTATTCCTAGCTTGGTGGCCTTGGGCATGGGACCTATTTAAGTTCTTGGCTGTGAATCAGGGATATGAATGCTTGCTTGTTTGGGCTGAGGTGGGGACACAGAGCACAGCACCCAGCACCCAGAGGTGCTGTGATAGTGGGACAATTACTCAAGTCCTCTGATAGATACGGGATGACCCTTGAAGCCTCTGAGGTTAAAAAAAGTCATTGTAATGAGTCTAGTTCAAAGTTTAAGTCACACTGTTTATTTCCCTCTGGGGTAGGGATGAGACAAGCCATCTTCCAGGGTATATGAATACTGGGCTGGTGGTATCTCCTCATCCCCTGAGACCCAGCCCAGCTCCTATAGTGAACCTCAGGGATGGCCTTGTCCTCAGGTTGTGGGGTTGGGGGAGGGGGTGCTGAAAGGCACAGGGAGGCCCCAAGCCCCCTCCCTGTACACCTGTCCATGCAGACGTCAGGAGTGGGCTGGGTTCCGCTCCCCCAAGGTAGGAGGGCAAGGGCTGGGTCAACCCTGACTCCATATTAGAGATCAGGAAAATGAGGGTTACTGGAGGGAGTGAGGGGACCATGCCTAGTCTAGACCCAGGACTTCAGGGAGTCCAGGGAGCTGGAAGGGCTTTACAGGATCTCCAGTTCAGCACTTTAGTTTGCAGGTGGGAGGCCCAAGATGCGGCAGCAGATGACAAAGGGGGCCAGGAGACCTGAGTCAGACCTCAGCCTGATCTCTGCGCCTCTGTGCAATGCCAGGATCAGCCTCAACTCCTTTCTGGGGATCTGGGCTCTCTGAGCTTACTGACCTTTCTCACAGCCTGAGGGCCACGGCAGGCTGTGAACCCGAGTCTCCATTGAGGTCGGGATTGCCCCAGGTGAGCAGAGAGAAACACACATGGGGGTGTCCCTGGAAGGGTGACAGGGCTCAGGGAGCCGAAGGACCTTTGACATCAACCTGGTGTCTTTTAGAATAGAAACTGCTGGAGATAAGTGTGGGACAGACACCCTTGGGGATGCCCCCCTCAGGGGCCACAATATGTGGGAGTGAGTGGGGGTACAGCTGGGGAAGGACCAAGGTGGGGTGGAGAGAGGCTACACTCCAACCTGCAGGAGTCCCAGCCTGCTACTCGGACGACTCTTTAGGCATATATGCCACATTGTCATAGGCAGGGGGCGGAGAGGCTGCCGGACTCGGGATGTTGAAGTCCGTGCTGAAAGCGTTTGGCAGGAACATCACGGGCTACAAAGAAAACCCAGTGCAGGGAGGCAGTGCGGTAGTGTAGTGCCCCCTTGTGGGCATTCTGAGAACAGCACCCTAGTAGTGAGCGCTGCCGGTTTGAATCGTACCCTCAAAACAGTCATCTGTCCGCCTAGTATTTCCATTTCTTTCTTCCATCCCTCCCTCTTCTTCCCTCCCTCCCTTCCTTCCACTTTTTCTTCTTTTTTTGAGTCAGAGTCTCACTCTGTTGCCCAGGCTAGATTGCCATGGTGTCAGCCTAGCTCACAGCAACCTCAAACTTCTGGGTTCAAGTGATCCTCCTGCCTCAGCCTCCCAAGTAGCTGGGACTGCAGGCACCTGGCATGATGCCTGGCTAGTTTTTCTGCTTTTAGTAGAGATGGGACCTCACTCTTGCTCAGGCTGGTCTCGAACTCCTGATCTCAAGCAATCCTGCCTCAGCCTCCCAGAGCAATAGAAATATATGTGTGAGCCACCACACTCAGCCTGTTTGGCCAATATTTCAAAAACCCAGCTCAGTCCTCTGCTCAAAGACCTTTAGTATTGCCCCACATCTTGCGCCTCTATGGCCAGCATCTTCCGGCCGAGGCAGCCTTTGCCCTAGCTGGCTCCCCTGCTGTGAGTACCTTTTTTTTTTTTTTTTTTTTCCCTCCCCCATTTCCTTGGAAACTCAGCTCAATTTCCACCTCAGCTGTGCTGCCTTCTGTGATGTGCCCTGCCCACACATGACCCTGGCATTTCTGAAGAGCCCACTCCCCTGGATGGACTCTTGGAGTGGCTGTGCGGGGCGGCAGGGCTGTTGATGCTGGACACCGCCATGTCCCCTCCTCCTTGGCCACAAGAACAGTCCCATCTTCACTGAGCTATGTGAAGATGCTCAGGGTCCCCTCACGTGTGAGTGGGACACTCACTGCAGTGCCGTTCTGGGGCCGGAGGCAGAGAGCCATCCTGGCCAATTGCCTTCCTCAGAGGCTCAGGTTTAGGGAGCAGTGGGGGGACTCACCGTGTTGGCTTGGGTGCGGGTGGCTTGGCACCCAAAGTGGGTAGCGATGACTGCAATGAAGAACTCCAGGATGGTGAATATAGTAAGCACAGCTAGGTAGCCTCTGCCCACATCCTGGGGACCAAAACCCACGGTTACGTCGAGCTGAGAGTTCCAGAACAAGGTGAGCCCCACACGAGAGTAATTTGCCTAAGGTCACAGCTCTTCTTACTATGTGGACGCGTATCGCCGATCTGCAGCTGCCTCCCACCAGCCAGAGGCAGCTGTGCCCGGAGCCTGTCCCCCTGCTGCCAATTCCTCCTCTACACCTCCCTTCACCCTGCAGGCTGTCTCCCCATCTCCCTGATGCCCACCTCAGCGCAGGGTCAGAGGGCCCATATATTCATGGAGTCTACTGGCCCTGCCAATGCCCAGCTGCTGCACACTCTGCCTCCCTCCCCTTCTTGGACATGGCCCTATCATTTCCCAAGTTTTCCCACTCCTGGGGGTACCGGACAACACACCCAGTTAGTGACACCAAAATCCATGAGCAGAATGGCTGTCCCAGCAAAGGCTGCCATGGCGCTGAGAATGTTGATACTTAGGCTGCTCCTCACCTGCGGGAGATGGGGGGCAGGGGCGAGAGACAGGAGCAGAGAGAAGAGAGAAGAGAAATAGAATGAACAGAAGCAATGGCTCAGCCTCCCAGCCTCCAGCACACTCCCTCCATGGCCCAGGATCTTCCTCTGCACGCGCCTGTATCTCTGTTGATCTCTCTCCTTTTCTCTTCTGCTTCCCTGGGACCTCAGAAGGAGGGAAGAGGGCCCATCTGCCTTCATAGCCTCCCTGGACAGGGTTTGTGGCAGGCCTCTTGCCCATCTCTGACTGGCACTGCCCCTGTCCTCCAGATGCACACCTGGAAGGTGCAGCTGTGACTGAGGTCTGCCATAGAGGCTTGGGTCAGGGGCCCTTTGCTGTGGACAGTGAGAGGGGCTGAGGTCATGTCCACGAGGCCCCAGGTGGCAGCTGGCAGAGGGAGGCACTGCACAGCCCTGGGGTGAAGGGTTGGGTCAGGAAACAGGCAGAAGCTGAGGGCTGATAGTCAGGTGAGCCAAGCCCTCATGGAGAGGCCCAGAATTTCAGTGTCCAGAAAGCGTGCAGGGATTGTAAATCTCAGGGGTGGTCCAGGCAGTCACCCTGGGGTCCCTATTCCCATGCAGCCAGAACCTGACACTCTTGTGATTTCGTAGCTGAAGCCTTCTGGTTAAATGGACCTGGCCTTAAAGGGGAACCACTCCTGGGCAGGCCCATTCAAGTTCAAAGATCCCTGATTCTTCTTTTTAAATGACAGCCAGGAAGTCACTGAGACTAGAGCAGCCTCATAGACACTTGATTAATTAAGTAATTCAACAGGCCTGTAGGAAGCACCTACCGCAGGCCAGGCTCTATGCAGGTGCTGTGAGGGCAGGGACAGCAAGTCAGGCCTCTGTCCTCAGTTTACAGCCTGGGGGACACCGGGTGCTGAGGCTCCCAGTCCTGCCCCTCCATGACTCATGCTCTGCCCAGCACCCAGAACTACACTCAAGAATTGAAACAGGGCAAGGATTGCCCTGCTTAAACCTCAGTGTTGCTCATTGCCTTTAAAATAAATTCCAAACTTGACATTTAACTTCTGAGTCACCTCTCCACCTCTCCTTTCCAGCTCAGCCCCTCCCATACCATCTCTTATCTTTGATGGCTCGGTACTCTGGCGCCTCTCCCAAGCCCATGTCATTTCCTGGCCAGCCTTTTCTGTTTGGCTGTTGCCATCTGAACTGTGAGATCTCGGCTCGATGAGCTCTGTTCAGTGACCCCAAACTGTCCTAGCTGAGCAGAATGACCCTCACATATCCTGTCCGCTTCCTTTCAGCATTTTTCATACTCCAAAAGTATCTTATTTGTTAGTTTGCTTTTTGGGCATCTTACCGAGCACCAGAAGGTAAACACCATGACCTTTACTGCTGACTCTGTCCTGTTCAAGTGCCTCTGTCACCTCCCTGCTGCCAGCAGAAGGCACCAGAGCCTTCCTCACGTCCCCACACATCTTACCATCTAATTTTTATCACTTTCCCTCCTAGACTTTTGCTCTGGTCCAATGGAGTTGTGCATGGTTTCCATAGCAACCCTGCCCCTTGCCCACACAGTGTAAGTCCTCCCTGCCCACGTGGGCCCAGCATGGCCATCTGCTCTTCCCGGAGGTCTTTTGTTTTTGAGACAGAGTCACCCTCGGTAGAGTGCCATGGCATCACAGCTCACAGCAACCTCAAACTCTTGGGTTTAAGTGATTCTCTTGCCTCAGCCTCCCAAGTAGCTGGGACTACAGGTGCCTGCCACGACGCCTGGCTAGGTTTTTGGTTGCAGCTGTCATTGTTGTTTAGCAGGCCTGGGCTGGGCTCTAACCCGCCAGCCTCTGTGTATGTGGCTGCTGCCCTACCCACTGAGCCATGGGCATTGAGCCCCAAGAGGTCTTCTCGCAACTTTCCTTTTTCGGAATGACCGTGAGCATGTTGTCCCTGGACCCTCACTTTCCACCCCGTGCTATGTGTTGAGAGAGTGTTCTGTTCCTCTTCTCCCAGATGCTGCCTGTCTGTGCCTGCCTGGGGGCTGCCCCTCCCCTGGTACTTGGCAGCCCCAAGGTGTGCTGGCCAAATGAGCCAAGTGAGCTGAATGTGTGAGCAGAAGAAAGGCGCAGAGCAGAGTGGGACTCAGCGACGGCCCCATCCCTAGCCCCAGGCCCACTGGTTCAGACTTACCAAGCAACTGGTACGGTTCTTCTCGGCTGCCACTGAGAGGGACCCAGAGATGATGAACTGTATGGGGAAGAGGAGCCCGATGAGGCTTCGCCTGGGGTCCTGGGCAGGGCACACTACACCTGTGCTCTGTCAACAGGAGCCACAGAGAGGCCACCACAACTTCCTGGATGCCACCTTCTTTGCTTCCCAGCCAGGCAGCTGGGGGGGGGGGTCTCTGTACGGGTGTCCCCTGCTTTTGAGGAGCCCCTTCCCGGGAACAAGGGCTGTGGGTCACAAGGCAAGTGTTTCCACTGACATCACATCATCAGAGCCTCATGGGAAAAGCATTGTTCCTTCAAACGTTCA
>CAUYRH010065593.1:0-15175 GCA_963574655.1 Perodicticus potto | reverse complement strand
ACCAAACAACAATGACGGCTGCAACCAAAAAATGGCCGGGCGTTGTGGCGGGCGCCTGTAGTCCCAGCTACTTGGGAGGCGGAGGCAGGAGACTCGCTTGAGCCCAGGAATTGGAGGTTATTGTGAGCTGTGATGCCACGGCACTCTACCCAGGGTGACAGCTTGAGGCTCTGTCTCAAAAAAAACCAAAAACCCATGAACCGCATTAGTCAGAGAGGTGGATTTGAGGTAGCTTCTACAACATCAGTCTGTCCTTTTAAAAATTCCTTTCCTCCTTGGCAATCCTGGTTATCTCAATAGTTGGAACTTTGTGCCATGAGCAAATGAACCTAGACTAAAATTCCCTTGTAGTTTCCCCAACAGGCCTTTTCTTTAAGTGCTGAAAATCATAGCTCAGACTTTCTCCAGTTTTTCTTGTTAGAGACAGAGTCTCATTTTGTTGACCTCAGTAGAGTGCCGTGGTGTCACAGCTCATATCAACCTCCAGCTCTCGGGCTTAGGCGATTTTCTTGCCTCAGCCTACCAAGTCACTGGGACTACAGGCGCCAGCCACAATGCCCGGCTATTTTTTTGCTGCAGCTTGGCCGGGGCCGGGTTTGAACCCATCACCCTTGGTATATGGGGCCAGCGCCCTACTCACTGAGCCACAGGCGCTGCCTGACCTTCTCCATTTTTATTTGAGCTTTTCTTGCAGCCCCCAGGGCCTCCAAGGAAAAGGTACTTATTCTGCACTGGTAGGATTCAAGTGAGTCAGAAGGTCCCTGAGAGTGGAAATGTGTTTAGTCTTCTCTGCCTTTGGCAGTCTCTCCAGATTAATCTTTTTTATTACTTTAAAATTTGTTACATTTCAGTAATTTTTTAGACAAAGCATTTTGTTCTGTCACCCAGACTGATAAGATCATAAGTCACTATAGCCTTGGACTCTGGGCTCAAGTGATTCTACTGCCTCATCCTCCTAAGTAACTGGGACTACCAGCTCATGCCACCATGCGTGGCTGAGATTATTTTTAAAATAAAATTTCTTCTTCTTATTCTTTAAAGTTTTATTCTTAAAATAGTTTTTATGAAAAATTACAAAGCATGTTCAATACTTTTTTTTCCTTTTCTTTTTCTTTGTTTTTTTGAGACAGAGCCTCAAGCTGTCCCCCTGAGTAGAGTGCCATAGCATCACAGCTCAGAGCAATCTCCAATTCCTGGGTTCGAGCGAGTCTCCTGCCGCCACCTTCCAAGTAGTAGGGACTACAGGCACCTGCCACAAAGTCCGGCTATTTTTTGGTTGCACCCATTATTGTTGTTTGGCAGGACCGGGCTGGATTCAAACCTGCCAGCTCAGGGGTATGTGGCTAGTGTCTCAGCGCCGAGACTCGATAGATTTTTTGTAATTACATTTTATTTATGCCATGACTTTTAAAAACTACTTAAAAAAAAAAAAGGGCAGTTCCTGTGGCTCAAAGGAGCAGGGCACCGGCCCCATATACTGGAGGTGGTGGGTTCAAACCCAGCCCCGGCCAAAATCTGCAAAAAAAATAAAAAATAAAAACTACCTTTAATCATTCCTTAGTCCGTAATTTTGTGTGATTTTATATTCAGGCTACAGTTAAGAATTAACTGTTTATCTACCATATCTTTCCAACACGCAGAGGCATGATAAATTTCCCAAACAGGCAGAGATATTTCTCTGGTTTATATAAAGCTTAGAAAGAAATTTTGACCATGCCCATGAAAGTAAGTGATACTATTTTGTTTGTTTGGTTTTTTTTTTTGATACTATTTTGTTTTTCTAATCATTTTATGTTCCCAGTGGACTTTAATTATAAATTCAATCCTCCCAGACCATTCCTTCTGCATATGTTCAAAAAAGTCAAAGTTTCTGTATTTTTTTTTCTTCAGGCCAACAGAAGTAACTTCCAATACAAACCTTTTGGGATTTTCTTCCCATTCTGAAATCTACAGTTTCTACATTGATGTCATACCGATGTAAATTTGCCTTTCCGACACAAACAACCATCTTACTATCTCACCAAGTGACCTCTTTTCAAAAATGCAAGGTAAGTTTCATGGCATGCAGCTCCGGAAGACAGGTAAAACATGTGAAACTTTTCCAATGTGAATGTGTCAATTATCCTTCCTCAAACTCAAAAATGCTAATTACCAAATTTCACCTACAGAAGTTTATTTTATTATTATTATTATCTTTTTTTGAGACACAGTCTCAAGCTGTCACCCTATGTAGAGTGCCATGGCGTCACAGCTTACAGCAATCTCCAACTCTTGGGCTCAAGCGATCCTCTTGCCTCAGTTTTTCTATTTTCTTTCTTTTTTCAGTAGAAACGAGATCTTGCTTTTTGCTTAGGCTGGTCTTGAACTCACGAGCTCAAGCAATCCACCCACCTCAGCCTCTTGGAGTACTAGGATTACAGGCATGAGCCACCATGCCTGGCCCAGGAAATTTAAATTGGTTGAATCTGGGTATCTGGGTCCTTCTTGCTTGTGAAGGAATATTACCAAATAATTTTTTTTTTAATTATAATATTAGATACCTGTCTTTATACCAAAAATTAAAAAAAAAAAAAAATTAGCTGGGCATGGTAGCCTAAGTCTGTAGTACCAGCTACTCAGGAGGCTGAGGTGGGAGGATTGCTTAAGCCCAGGAGTTTGAGGTTACAGTGAGCTATGAAGCTGCATTCTAAGCCCAGGCATCAGATGGAGACCCTGTTTAAAAAAAAAAAAATTTACTACTGAGTTTTGTGTACAAGGATTATAATCTTTTAGCCATCTAGAATAATCAATCTATAGATAACTGCAAAAAAAAAAATAATAAATTCAATACACTGAAACAACCCAATGTAAGGAACCTCTAGTCACACATGGGGCCCTTATGGCCTCATCAAAAATTGGAAACTCTAGAGAAGTCCAAACTCAGTCCATTTTTACCAGTTCAACATTCTTTCCTCCAGTTCCTTCAGGAGATCCCGGTTGAGCTCATATAACTGAGGCAAGTAGTACAGGATCTGATTTAGAATCCGGTCCTCGATCACTGGTTTCCCAAGGTGCCTGGAAGCATGGGCTACTGCATCCCGGAAGTCCTTTCATAGAGCCAGAAAAACAACACACACACTCACAACCTGAGAAAAAGCTTATCAAACAGTGGTTGGGGTGGATATTTATGTTCAGAACAGATGGTATGATATGCCTCTTAAACCTGTCAGCTTGATTTCCAAACTTAACAATCATACTAACAGAATGTCTGGAAATTCTATTTGAACTTTGCCTCTTTAATAATATTCCAGTATCATTATATGAACACCATCCATTTATTTTAAAAGCCCTCAGGAGAGCTTAACTAATTTTATTGTGGCTTTAAAAGTCCCATTCACTGTCCACTTCTGGTGATCAACAACTAGAGCATTCTAGGGAGAGCATGTGGGGGAGGCACAGGCTCCATAATCAGGATCCTTGCTCCTGATTCACTGTGTTTCCTTGAGCCAAACTCATTTTCCTCATCTGTTAAGTGAGTATAACCCTTATGTGTCTTTAATTAGATATTGCTCATGGAGCTTTTCACAATGCACTTGGCACACAGAATCTACAAAATATTTTAAGTCTGTACCTTAAATTCTCTCCTCCTTTTAACCAACCTCCCAATAAATTTATCAGGGTTTATATACTTTTCACAAATAAAAAAATTCTCCTTTCACATATGATTTCCTACTATTTTCCCTAGACTATCTGTGCCATGTTTTTTTTTAAATATAGGTCAACACCACCACACCCTATCACTCTAGGGGAATTGGAAAGGGTGGGGTAAGGGATAATTATTTGCCTAGATTTCTCTGTCCCCTGAGGGTAGGCCTCAAGATATAAGTGAAACACAGTGAAAGCTGTTCAAAAACAAAGATTTGTTCCTTCTCAGAAAAAGCAGTTATAATTAATAAATCTTAAGAGCAAAGGTCAGGCAAAATGACTCTCTAATGGGCCTTATCTTCCTTTACCTTTATGTCCAAGGGCTTTCCCTTCAGGGATTCAGTGGGCAAATCAAATAAAAATGATTCCATTCTTCCCTTCATCCCATCAATCCTTACCATAGAAAACCTATATTAGCCATATGTATTTCTTTTTTTTTTTTTTATAGCCTTCATGGCCTTTTAATCATTATATGAAGACATTTATATTCTGCATTTAGTAAGTTTCACTTGTACCCTTCTTTTTTTTTTTGAGACAGAGCCTCAAGCTGTCACCCTGGATAGAGTGCTGTGGCATCACAGCTCACAAACAACCTCCAACTCCTGGGCTCAAGCGGAGTCTCTTGCCTCCGCCTCCCAAGTAGCTGGGACTACAGGCACCCGCCATAACGCTCAGCCATTTTTTGGGTGCAGCTGTCATTGTTTGGCAGGTCTGGGCCAGATTTGAACCCGCCAGCTCAGGTGTACGTGGCTGGCGCCTTAGCCCGTTGAGCCACAGGCACAGAGCCTCACTTGTACCCTTCTAAGATGCACTGTAGGTGTGATCCCACCAACTGCCCTCCTTCCACCCATCCTCCTCCCGCCCCTACCCTCCCTTGCCCCTTCCCCCATATTCTTGTGCTATAATTGGGTTTTAGCCTTCATATGAAAGCTATAAATTAGCTTTACAGTAGGGATGAGTACATTGGATATTTTTTCTTCCATTTGTGAGATACTTTGCTAAGAAGAATATGTTCCAGCTCCATCCACGTAAACATGAAAGAGGTAAAGTCTCCATCTTTCTTTAAGGCTGCCCAGTATTCAGCCATATATATTTCTATACTTCTTCTAGACCAAATAAATTCATACATAACTTAAGAGTATATAAGAGGATTCCTTTTCTTTTCTTTCTTTTTTTTTTAGAGACAGAGTCTCACTTTGTTGCCCTTGGTAGAGTGTTGTAGTGGCATAGCTCACGGCAACCTCCAGCTCTTGGCCTCTTAAACCTCTCATCCTCTTGCCTCGGCTTCCTGAGTAGCTGGGGACTATAGGTGCCTGCCACAACGCCCGGCTATTTTTTTGTTGCAGTTTGGCCAGGGCTGGGTTCAAACCTGCCATCCTCGGTATATGAGGCAGATGCCCTACTCACTGAGCCACAGGCGATTCCTGTTCGATAGTATGGCTACTTTGGGTAGAGTCAAATCCTGTTCTGCTTAACAAACACTAAAAACCCCTTCACTTAGAACTCAGTACCTAGGACTAACTTTATTGATCCAACAGTCACATTAGCTAGAAGGAATCAATTATTCACACCAATAACCAAAGAACTAATTAGCATAGTATAGGAATATTTAATGTGTATAATAAACTCCAATGCAGAAAATATCTTCAGAAACCAAATGGATACTGTACACATTCTACTTGCCAAAGTCCTGTTTCAATCTGTACTCACATTTACTAAGAGAAAATAGAGCTACCAACACTACTCAAAATCCTTAGATTGTCCGGTATGAGGCAATGCTATCGAATACAAGTACTATCAGGAATAACTTCCTCAATTGTAGATGCATTCAAAGCAAAACAATTAAATATCCTCTATGGTATTTTTCATTTGTTTTTACCAGTTTAGTGATTAATATAATTTACATGGAAGATTTCATTGTTCTGAGAAGTAAGGTGCATCACCCTTTCCTCTGATAAGTGATAGCTGTGTCCGGTGGCAGCAGGATAACTTTTGTCTTCCAGGTGGAAGGTATTTCCTAAACCATGACAGTGACAGTAGATATTAGCTGTTAAGTAACTTCAGGACCCAATTTGACACTACTTTTGCCAGACTGCATTCCACATGCCTGCCACCATTGCCAAGAAGGAAACTTGTTTAAGACACACTCACAAAACCCAGACAAATTCAAACTGGGCTGACCAGTAAGATCGACGCCTCTAAATGGAGGCCCTTGTCATATATGAGGGAAAACTATTTCTCTAGAACTAGAAGATGCTTGGCACGATCACAGTTCACTGCAACTCTGAACTCCTAGGCTCAAGGAATCTTCCCGCTTGAACCTGTCAACTAGCCGGGAATACAAACATACGCCACCACACCGAGCTACTTTTTATGTTTTATTTTTTGGTGGAGACAGGGTCTTGCTATGTTGTACAAGCTGGTTTCAAACTTCTAACCTCAAATGACCCTACTTGACTTGGTTTCCCAAAGTACTGGGATTACAGGCATGGGTCACTGTGTCCAACTGTCTTCTTTTAAATTTTAAGTAGTATGTCAGAAGAATGTAGAAATTTAATAATTAAAATACAAAAAGAACAATTAAGAAAGATGATAGAAATTTAAAGAACATACGTCCTTAAGACCCAAGGATGTGGGCGGCACCTGGGGCTCAGTGGGTAGTGCGTTGGCCCCATATACCGAGGGTGGTGGGTTCAAACCCAGCCCCGGCCAAACTGCAACAAAAAATAGCCAAGCGTTGTGGCGGGAGCCTATAGTCCCAGCTATTGGGGAAGCTGAGGCAAGAGAATAGTTTAAGCCCAAGAGCTGGAGGTTGCTGTGAGCTGTGACACCACGGCACTCTACCAAGGGTGACAAAGTGAGACTCTGTCTTAAAAAAAATAAAAATAAAAAAGACCCAGGGACGTGCTCTATCACCAAGTCTAGAGTATAGTGACATTATCATAGTTCACTGCGACTTCTGCCTCCCAAATAGTTGGGACTATAAGCATGTATCACCATGCCCAGCTACTTTTTGTATTTTTTGTAGAAACGGGATCTCTAAGAGGTTATTCTGAAGTGTGAATGAAAGGAAGTGGAGTCAGGTTCTGTGTGGGCAACGTGGCATTTCTTCAGTCAGGTGCAAGCAGGCTGAGTTCGGAAAAAGAAGTCAGCATGTGGGTTAAGGTGGGGTGTGAATACAGGGTTCAGTGGGTGGGGCTGGCGCACTCACTCCTTCCTGGGGTGGGTTACGGTGGGGTGGGAATACAGGGTTCAGTGGGTGGGGGCTGGCACACTCACTCCTTCCTGGGGTGGGTTACGGTGGGGTGGGAATACAGGGTTCAGTGGGTGGGGCTGGTGCACTCACTCCTTCCTGGGCTGGATTTGTGCGTTGGTTTCTGTGTTCCTGCCCTCAGTTCTGTTTGGGCGGGTCCCTACATTAGGTCCTATCAGTCTCCATTTGCTCAGTCCAGAAAGTTTTAAGAAAACACTTAACAAAGATTTTTTATTTGACCAAACTAGTTAGATTTCTGAACCTTTGCTGAGGCTAATCTCTGCACTTTCTTGTAAAATCCTATCATAGCAAGAACTACCCACCTGGCTCGGTGTCCATAGCACAGTGGTAACGGTGCCACCACATACACAGAGGGTGGCAGGTTCAAGCCCAGCCCAGATCTGCTAAAGCAACAATGCTAACTGCAACAGAAACATGGCTGGGTGTTGTGGCGGGCGCCTGTAGTCCCAGCTACTTGGGCGGTTGAGGCAAGAGAATCGCTTAAGCCCAAGAGTTTGAGGTTGCTGTGAGCTGTGACATCACAGCCCTCTATAGGGGGCGACATAGTGAGACTCTGTCTCAAAAAAAAGAAAAAAGAACTACCCACCCTTCATAGCTATTCAGCTTCCTCATCATTCTCTAGCCCCCAGGTGATGTCTGATCACCCTGGCGTGTCATCAGCAAGAATCCTGTTGTTAAGTTGGTTTAGCCAGAATCTCCCTTACCCTTGATGTAGCCTCTTATTAACTGCCCATCCAGTGACTTCCACTTTGCTCCTTGGCTATAAATTCTCACTTGCCCATGCTATATTTGAAGTTGTACCCAATCTCTCTCCCACACTACAAAACCCACTGCAGTGGTCCCTATGCCTATGGCAACAGTCCAGAATAAAGTCTGCCTTACTGAAATTTAACAAGTGTAGTAATCATGGGACAAGACCAAACTGGGCCTACTCTGCTGATGACAAAATGTCAAGTTACCTTGTAGGTATAGCAAAGCCAAAAACTGCAAGTCAACGCAGCACGGGCATGTGCAATGAAAAAGCTTTGACTTCTAACAACACCTGGAACAGACAATTCTTCCCCTTAGAACCAAGAAGACCAGGACATGATCAGAATGAATGCTAGAACTCTTTCAGAACAAGAGGTCTGTCGTCCAGAAGATCCTTAACATATGGTACCATAAATGGTCAAATCTGAATCCCTCCCATCAGATCCTGCCAACCCAACATTACACAACCCCTTTCCTTGCTCTCCAAGCTTGTAAACTTGCCTTACATCCCACATCAGGGAGACAGATTTGAGCCCACATTCTGTCTTCTTGCTGCCCAGTCTTGCAATAAAGCTGTTCTTTTCTCAAAAACCAGAGCCATATTATTGGCTTTTGTGTGCATTAGGCAGCGAGCCCATTTGCCCAATAATAGTGTCACTGGATCGCTTCTTCTTTTCTGTTGACTTTTTTGTATGCTTTTGTAGAAACAGAGTTTCATTTTATTGCTCTCGGTAGAGTGCCATGGTGTCACACAGCTCATAGCAACCTCCAACTCTTGGGCTTAGTCGGTTCTCTTGCCTCACCTCATGAGTAGCTGGGACTACAGGAGCCTGCCACAAGGCCCGGCTATTTTTTTGTAGCATTTTGGCTGGGGCTGGGTGTGAACCCACCACCCTCGGTATATGGGGCTGGCACCCTACCCACTGAGCCACAGGAGCCGCCCATAAGGTCATTTTTCTTTGTGTGTGTGTTGCAGTTTGGTGGGGGCTGGGTTCAAACCTACCACCCTCAGTATATGTGGCCGGCACCCTACTTGCTGAGCCACAAGCACTGCCCACTGGATCATTTTTTCTTTAAGACTACCAGGGCCATCACTGGTTTTCATGGTGAAATTTTTGCAAACAGAAAAGGGAACTCCCTAGAGGCCAAAACAAATTCACACCAAGGGCTCCACTCACAACTACGGCCTCCATAACCACATGCAGTAGGTGTGGCCCCAATCACATTCCCTTATCTCTTGGGCCACCAACCCCTGATGGCAACATGTTTGGCCCCAGTGCCAGATGTAAGAGGTTGACACAGGAACAACTACACACAGAAATCTTTAACTTCTCAGCTCTTCACAAGCTTCAACCGTTGCCAAAACTGGCTGGCAATGGAAAGATGTATCCTTTTTTCTTTTTTTTTTTAATAAAAAAAGGATAGGGCGGCACCTGTGGCTCATCAAGTAGGGCACTGGCCCCATATACGGAAGGTGGCAGGTTCAAACCCGGCCTTGGCCCAACTGCAAAACAAAAAAACAAAACAAAAACAAAAAGGATGATTACAACACATATTTGGTTATTTTTTTAAATGTTAGCAGGCAGGATAATTTGAGGAAAGTGTGATGACACTGAAGAGCCAGAGGCAAAGCTATCTGAGGGTATAAGAATCTAATCTAAATTCACTAATACTTGACTAAATCAGTGACGATGCAGCAAAAGTACTTCAAGATCTAGATCCATTGTTTACCTTTTCACATTGGAGAAACTGAATAATTACAATAAGGATGGGAGTCTAGATTGTGAAAATGTTAGGCAAGCTGCAGAGTTTATTGGCATCAACTACCTGTACTTTAATCTTTACGCGTAAAACTGATCTAAGTTTCTATATATAGAATTGAACTGCCTACACTCTCATTTCTGGTCAAAATAACAAAATTTTTGCTCAACTTAGAATTTTTAGTGATAAAAACAGGGCTCTGAACTTTAAAGCTTATCATAATACTATTCTTAATAATTCCACTCAAAATTACAAATAAAGACCAGTTCACTTTAAACTGATCTTCAATTCCTTTTAAGTATTAATATGCTAACCTTACCAGCTCTGATCACTTGAGGAAGACCTAAGCAAAAATCAATGCAAATAAAATCAAGCATGAAACCTCTGAGGCAATGAACCACAAAACAGATGCCCTTGTTTGGGGTCAGACTTTATATCTCCAGTGCCAAGGAGGAGTGTGTGACTTAATTACCAGCTTTCCTAACTGGGCTTCCTGACCTCAGGGCATTCCTAATCCAAAATCATGATATAGTAATTACAAAGAGTAAATGGACATATGGACAGAAAGGGGACTCTTTAAGATCCCTGTCCTCATGAAGGACACTAAGAATCAGTTCATATTAAGGAAAAGCAAAGCAGCTGTTGAGGTCAAAGAACTATGATAAATATGCAGAAATTAGAGCAAAACTATGAAGTAAAAATAGAGGGGAGGGAAGTCCCCATGTTAACAATTTGCCTTTGTTTACAAAATGAAAATATTTTTCCAATGAAATTATTCTTTCTTCTATATATACACAGATCTGATGGTATGGAGCATAACCGTCAATGCAAAATTATATAAACCACGGCTAAAAACAATTGAAGTTTCCAACTCCCTTGAATAACATTAACAAGTAATCATAAGATATCCCAAGTGACTAAGATCTAACTTCATTTTCATCTTTAGATGAAGAACAAGAATTTCTCTAGTTTCTAAGGCAACCCAAAAGAATTCTGAAAGCAAGCTAAAGTGTAATCTGTACTTAAAGATACACTATACCCTAAAAAAAAAAAGGAAAGATATGCTATACCCTATATAGCAGGCTAGAAACTTCAAGGAACAATTTTTAATCAATTTCTAAATACTTGCTAAGTTCAGACAGACCAGATATCAAAGTCTGGCTTTGCCACATAGTAGTGAGTTACTTTTGGCAGTTAGCTTACTGTCTTCATTTAAAAAAAAAAAAAAGAAGAAATAATATCTATTTGATTCAGTTGTTATGAGGATTAAAATAGATAATTTATGTAACACAGCATGCCATAAGGCATTTAGAGAGCACTCAGTAGAAGGCTACTTATTAAAGAAGACATTTGATAAATGTAAATGATCAGATGAACATCATTTATGATCCCAAGTCCTTGAAAGCTTGGAAAAAGGGCTCTGAGAAAGAGGCATATAAAGAGAAGAAAATACCAAACCAAGGTGGGGAAAAACACCTGAGAAGCAAAATGAAGCAGCTCTGAACAATGAACTTCATTTAGGGAAGGACAGTCCTCTTAGGAATGAAGTTGCTCAAAAGTGAAGGTTTGGTCCACCCCAGAAGAGAACTCTCTAAAACCAAAGAAAAAATGATAATTAAATGCGTTACAAGATTCAAAAGACAGGGCACTGGGCGGTGCCCGTGGCTCAAGGCATAGGGCCCGTGGCTCAAGGCATAGGGCACTGGTCCCATATACCATGGGTGGTGGGTTCAAACCTGACCAAAAACTGGAAAAAAAAAAAAAAAAAAAGGAAGAAAGAAAGAAAAGAAAAGACAGGGCATTTTCAGTAAGACAAGATGAAGTTATTTTAAGATGGGAAAAACATGAGAACTGAGGGAGTCTTCTATTTCTTTTATAATGCATTAAAATAAGGATATACTCGGGTGGTGCCTGTGGCTCAGTGGGTAGGGCGCCAGCCCCATATACTGAGGGTGGTGTGTTCGAACCCGGCCCCGGCCAAACTGAAACAAAAAATTAGCCGGGCATTGTGGCGGGTGCTTGTAGTCCCAACTACTTGGGAGGCTGAGGCAAGAGAATTGCCTAAGCCCAGGAGTTGGAGGTTACTGTGAGCTGTGACGTCACAGCACTCTAACGAGGGCGATTAAGTGAGACTATGTCTCAACAACAACAAAACAAAGGATATACTCTATACTGTATTTAGTAATAATATACATCTGTATGCCTGGCAGTCTTGCATCTGGCTCTAGATTTTGTTAAGTCTCTCTCAAATTTTCAAAGGAATGTATGTCTCAACCTAAAAAAATTAGTGGAGCAAAGCTAATAGTACTAATAGTACTGAGAGTACTGAGTGCTCTCTACATGCCTTATTGCATTATTAGTACTATTTAACCAGACCATCTTTGTCCAAATTCTCTCATCATTTCCTTCCAAAATGTATATTTTTTAATTCATACTATTTGGGCATTTATAAAATACATTTATAGAGATGTTTACTAAACCCATCTCCCATCAGAGAAGTAATATACCATCAACAGCAAAAAAACCCATTATATCACAAGTAATTAGACTATATTATATGTCTAAGGTGTGGTGGGGATATTCATGGCAAAGTAGATAGTGTACAAAGAAGTTCATCACTTATTTAATAAGCATATCATTTGTATAAAATGACAATATGCTTGGCTCGGTACCCATAGCACAGTGGTTATGGTGCCAGCCACATATACCAAGGCTGGTGGGTTTGAACCTGGCCAGGGCCGGCTAAACAACGTCAACCACGACAAAAAAATAGCTGGGCGTTGTGGGGGGCACCTGTAGTCCCAGCTACCTGGGAGGCTGAGGCAAGAGAATTGCTTAAGTCCAGAGAATCACGTAAGCCCAGGAGTTGGAGGTTGCTGTGAGCTGTGATGCCACGACACTGTACCAAGGGCAACAACTTGAGACTTTGTCTCAAAAAAAAGAAATGATGATATGCTTGAAACTCAACAAATTTGTTTGGGCTATGAACTATTGTCTTGTCATTAAAAATAATTAATTACAAAAGAGACCTTGCCAATACAGTCCAGAGTTAATGTGAGAAATTATTCACAGGGAAGAATTTTCTCAAAATGAATTAGCAACGTGAAGACATTTTTTAAGAAAATGTTTCCAAAGCTAGAGATTTTTCATTGTTCACATAGGAATTAGGTATTCCTGTTTCCACTGGACCAAGTATACAACACAAGGGAATCATTTGGTGAATGAGAGTCACCCATAACTATAACCCACTTTTCAAGTTCACATGTATCTATTAAAAGAAAAACTGAAAATAATAATCTCTGCAGAGACATAAATGAGGATATATTTCTATAAGCCAAACTTCTTGGAAATTTAAACATAATTTATGGTAGTAATAATTATACCACATAAGTACATTTTCACTTCAATTTCTTTTATCGTTGTTTACTTCTTTCTTTTTTTTTTGTCTGTTTTAAAACTTTAATATCTTACCTAAATGCAATTGGAATAAAGTAATGCCAAAGCCATGTTCACTGCCAATGAACAACAAAACTTGTAAAAACTTGCAAGCGCAAACAAGTCTGTTCAAATAGACAATTATAAAAATTAAAAGTAAAACTTTAAAAATTTAGTTATAATAATGTCTATTTCAAGTGTCCCTGGGAGCTTATTCAGATAGCAGAATAACTGTTTTAAACAATCCTGATAATATTATCCATTGCCAGTGCAAAATTCTATCAATAGCATGTATCATCTCCAAATGCCCAACAATATATACAGGGTGGCCATAAAATTTGTGGGCAATTTAAAATAGTATTTTATGGCCACCTGTATTATCACCTTACAAATTATGCAGATAGAAAGTTTGAAGACTTGAGATATAGATATAAAAGCTCTATTTTTCAGAAATCATCTTACTACATATATATATATGAGATACATACATTTTAGAAAATCTCTATAGTGCTTTCAGATATATGTGTGAATTTTAAAACGTAACCATAGAGAGCATATATACATGTAATTCATTCAAGTTATGCTGAAAACTTCTGGGGGTAGGGAAAATGCAAAAGGGGATAGTCTTAGACATCAAGAAAATATTAGCAGATACTCACAATATGCAAAAGTTTTAACACATCCACGAACCTGTAAAAAACAGCAATGAAAAAAACATTTTTAAATGAGTCAATGAGAGAAGAGGCAGTTTTCTGAACTGTAAACTTGATACCTACACTTTCTCTGAGCTCATGATCTCTTTGGCAATATGATGAACTTTACTTTTCATTCCATTATCTTCACCCTGTGGATAAGAGTACATTAAAAAAAGCACGAACTCATAAAAGGATAATGAAGTATAGATATGAGCTAGTCAGATATAAATTTTAACTCTGATACGTGTCAGCTTCTTATTAGCACACAATTTATACCGTATAACATCTCAAATGGCTAACGTGGAGACTCGGGTGATCAATAAACCATAATATAGGCAGCAGCAGAGACTGATCCTTACTGACATTAGCTGGACTGATGGAGGAGCCCGAGTAGCTCCAGGACCTTCAGGAAGCACAGCCATCAATGGTCCAAAAGGGAACAGTCACAGACAAAAAGCCTGCAGGGGAAATGACCCCTACAGATGTCACCTTTGGGTGCACACAAGTATTTTACGACTTCTTTGTGAACATCAATAGGAATGTGTGGGAGAACAATCCCCTAAGTAGACCATTTTAACTCAGATGACTAGGTTTACCTTAAATTAACAAACACTAACTTTAATTATATTTTTATTTTTTTTTGAGACAGAGTCTCACTATGTCACTCTCAATAGAGTTATGTAACATCACAGCTCACAGCAACCTCAAACTCTTGGGCCCAAGTGATTCTCTTGCCTCAGCCTCCCAAGTAGCGGGGACTACAGAAGCCCGCCACAATGCCCAGCTATTTTTTGGTTGTAGTTGTCATTGTTGTTCAGCAGGCCAGGGGTTGGGTTCGAACCCACCAGCTCTGGTGTATGTGGCTGGCGCTCTAGCCACTGAGCTACAGGTGCTGAGCCAAAATTTAGATTTTTTGATGTCAATCACTTCTATGTTCAGACCTATAAGGGAGAACTTTTATTTGTAGATTTATTTTTTACTATACTGAGAATCATTAGGTCATACATAATTGGCCAAGAGAGGTCAAACACAGCGGATGTATAAAATGAGAACTGGACCAAAGTAGGATCCCAAAGAACACCCATCTAAAACAGAGATTTTCCAAGATTCAAAATGGATTATCAGCAAAGCTGGGAAGACAACTCACATTTCCCAATAGCTAAACTAAGAATTACTTAGTAATTCTAAGTTTAGAATACTTAAACTTAGATAGTGAAGATAATCTCTTCACTATCTGATAGCAATCTCGGCATAGTTCTATACATGCACTGCTAAACATACACCCGCATATCTACTCCCCCACAAAGGTTTAACAAACTTCTGTAATATGTGATTTAAATCTTTCCATGAAAAAAATTGCTTTTTAAAATATTTTTTAGAGGCTTGGCGCCTGTGGTTCAATGGGCTAAGGCGCCAGTCAAGTACACCTGAGCTGGCGGGTTCAAATCCAGCCCGGGCCCGCCAAACAACAATGACGGCTGCAACCAGAAAATGGTCGGGCGTTGTGGCGGGCGCCTGTAGTCCCAGCTACTTGGGAGGCAGAGGCAGGAGACTCGCTTGAGCCTAGGAATTGGAG
>CAUYRH010065592.1:0-16597 GCA_963574655.1 Perodicticus potto | reverse complement strand
CTTTAAGGCTGCATAGTATTCCATGGTATACATGTACCACAATTTATTAATCCATTCGTGGGTCGATGGGCACTTGGGCTTCTTCCATGACTTAGCAATTATGAATTGGGCTGCAATGAACATTCTGGTACAGATGTCTTTGTTAGTGATTTTTGGTCTTCAGGGTATATACCAAGTAAAGGAATTATAGGGTCGGATGGCAGGTCTATTTTTAGATCTATAAGTATTCTCCAAACATCCTTCCAAAAGGAATGTATTAGTGTGCATTCCCACCAGCAATGTAGAAGTGTTCCCTTTTCTCCATATCCACGCCAACATCTTTGGTTTGGGGATTTTGTTATATGGGCTAATCTTACTGGAGTTAGGTGGTATCTCAAAATAGTTTTGATTTGCATGTGTTCTTTATATATTATGAATATAATTCCTTTAACAGATATGTGATTTGCAAATATTTTCTCCTATCCTTTTTTTTGCGACAGTCTTACTATGTCACCCTCGGTAGAGTGCCATAGTATCACAGCTCACAATAACCTCAAACTCTAGGGCTTATGTGATTCTCTTGCCTCAGCCTCCCAAGTAGCTGGGACTATAGGCACCTGCCACAATGCCTGGCTTTTTTTTTTGTTGTGGTTGTCATTTTTATTTAACTGGCCTGGGCTGGGTTC
The DNA here is from genome assembly GCA_963574655.1 of Perodicticus potto. Taxonomy (NCBI): domain Eukaryota; kingdom Metazoa; phylum Chordata; class Mammalia; order Primates; family Lorisidae; genus Perodicticus; species Perodicticus potto. The sequence goes on along the minus strand of CAUYRH010065592.1, from coordinate 15,932 downwards.
CAACCTGCCAGCCTAAGTGCATGTGGTGCCCTTTAAAGCATGAAACGTTTTAATTTTAATGAAATTAACTTACCTATTTTTCTTCTAGCACTAGTTTTTATCATGTTGTATCTAAGAAATCATTGAGCCAAAATCAGAAGATTTACTCCTATGGTTTCTTACAAGAGCTTAGGTCTCACATTTTTGTCTATGACCAATTTTGAGATAATTTCAATGTCTGGTATGAGCTAGAGGTCTAAGTGATTCTTTTAAATCATCTAGACTATTTTTTTTTTCTCCATTTTATTGTCTTACCAATGGAGGTCAAAAACCAGTTGACCACAAAAGTAAGAGTTTATTTCTGGGCTCTTAATTCTATTCCATTGAGCTAGATGTCCCTATATATCTTTCATTGTGCCAGTATTACATTGTCTTTATTACTGTAGCTTTGCAGATTTTAAAATCAGGAAGTATGAGTACTCCATCTGTGTTCTTCTTTTTCAGTATTGTTTTGGCTGTTCTGGGTCCCTTGCATTTCCACATGAATTTTAGGAGCAGTTTGACTTTTGTTTTTAAAACCAGCTGAGATTTGATAGGAATTGCACTGAATCTGCAAATCAATTTGGGAAGTACTGACTTCTTAACAACATTAAATCTTCTAATCCATGAACATGGAATATCTTTCCAGTTATATACATTCTCTTTTATTTCTTTCAACAATATTTCATAGTTTTTAATGTATAAGTCTTATGGCTCTTTTAAAAATTACTCTTATATTGGCTCAGCGCCTTTGGCTCAACAGGCTAAGGCACCAGCCATGTACACCTGAGCTGGCGGGTTCAAATCCAGCCTGCACCTGCCAAACAACAATGACGGCTGCAACCAAAAAAGGGCCGGGCATTGTGGCGGGTGCCTGTAGTCCCAGCTACTTGGGAGGCAGAGGCAGGAGACTCGCTTGAGCCCAGGAATTGCTGTGAGCTGTGATGCCACAGCACTCTATCCAGGGTGACAGCTTGAGGCTCTGTCTCAAAATAAAATAAAATAAAATAAAATAAATAAAAAATAAAAATTACTCTTATAAATTGACAAATGAAAGTTATATATGTATATACTCATGGTGTACAACATGATCTATGGTAAAATGGATAAAATAAAGAAAGTATGCATTACCTCATATACTTGTCATTTTTTAGTGCGGTGAGAATACCTAAAATCTACTCTCTTAACAATTTTCAAGTATATGATACATCGTCATTCACTATAGTCATGTTGTTGTACACTAGCTCTCATAAAAGGGAAATGTCATAACCCCAGGGATTTATCCCAAAAATGCAAGGTTGGTTTCAGATCTGAAAATAAATGTAACATGCTAACTTAACAGATGCAAAAACAAAAAACACAATATCATCTTAATTGATGCAGAAAAAGCATTGTTGGATTTTATCAAATGCCTTTTCTGCATCAATTTAACAATTAACTCCCACTGGACCATATTGTATTCCTTTTATACATAGAATATGGCTAGATTTGGCTTTCTAGTAGTTTGTTGAAGTTTTTTGAATTTGTATTTAAAAAGAATATTGGTTTGAAATTTCTTTTCTTATGATGTCACTGTCTGGTTTTGGCATCAGGATAATACTAGTGCCATAGAGGAAGTTAAGAAGTGTTTATTCCTCTTATATTTTTTGAAAGAGTTTGAGAAAACTGATTTTTCCCCCAGTTTTTTTATTTGGCAAAAGACAAATAACATAAAATTTATCATTTTAACCATTTTAAGCATACAGTTCAATGGTATTAAATACATTCATGTGGAACAGCCATCATCACTATCTATCTCCAGAATATTTTTCAGCTTGAAAAACTGAAACTCTATAACCATTAAACAGTAACTACCTATTCACCACTCTCTCCCTCAGCAAGCACCATTCTCCTTTCTGTCTTCATGATTTTGACTACTCTAAGTAGCTCATATAAATGGAATCATATACAATTTATCTTTCTGTGACTGGCTTATTTTACTTATGATATGTCCTTAAGGTTCATCCATGTTGTAGCATATGTCAAAATTTCATTCCCATTTATGGCAGAACAATATTCCATTGAAATGTATACACTACATTTCACTTATCCATTCATCCATCAAGAGATATGTGGGTTGCCTCCATGTTTTAGTTATTTTGAACAATGGCATCTCTTTAAGACCCTTTCAATTCTTTGGAGTAAATACTAAGAAATGGAATTTTTGGATCATATGTTAATTACATTTTAATTTTTCTGAGAAACTGCCATGCCATTTTCCACAGCAGCTTTTACATTTCCACCAACAGTACACAGGTTTCCAATTATTCCATGTTTGTCAGGTTTCCAATTATTCCATGTTTTTTTTTTTGTTTTAATAGTAGTCATCCTTGTGGATGTAAGGTGATATTTCATTGTAGTTTTTATTTGCCTTTTCCCCATGAGTAGTAATGTTGGGCATTGCTTCACATGTTTACGGGCTGTTTGTATACTACATGTCTTCTTTGGAGAAGTATCTATACAACCCTTTTGCCCATTTTTTTTATTTAGGCTGTTTTGGTATTGGGTGGGGGGGTGTTTTTGTTTGTTTTGAGACAGAGTCTCACTCTTTTACTCTGGGTAGAGTGTCATGGCATCATCACAGCTCACAGCAACCTCAAACTCTTAGACTCAAGTGATCCTCTTGCCTCAGCCTCCTGTTGGTTGGGACTATAGTTGTGCACCACAACACCTGACTAATTCTTTCTATTTTTTAATAGAGATGGGATCTCACTTTTGCTCAGGCTGGTCTCAAACTCCTAAGCTCAAGCATTCCACCTGTCTTGGCTTCCCAGAGTGCTAGGATTATAGGCATAAGCCACTGAAGAATTTTGCTCTATCTCCCAGGCTAGAGTGCAGGGGAATCATCATAGCTCACTAGAACTTCCAACATCTGGACTCAAGCAATCCTCTTGCCTCAGACTCCTGAGAAGATAGGGCCACAGGCACACACTGCCGTGCCTGGCTACTTCAATTTTTTATAGAGATGAGGTCTCCATCTTGCTTGGACTTGTCTCAAACTCCCAGTCACAAGCAATCCTCCCACCTCAGACCCCGCAAAATGCTAGAATTATAAGCATGAGCCACTGCACTTGGTCTTGTTTTTTGTTTTTACATTTTAGTAGTTCTCTATATATTCTGGATAGTAATCCCTTATCAGATACATGATTTGCAAATACTTCCTCTCCTGTGTGTTAGATCATTGTAGGGCTTTACAATATAGGAAAATTACATTATTAATTCTCTTTACTTATTATATAGGTCTTCAGATCTTTTACTCTTGAGTTTCAGTTTATTAATTTCATCTAAGCTATCTAATTTGTTGCCATACAATTGCTCATATTATTCATTTACGATCTTTTTGTTTCACTGGTAGTAACGTTCCCCCTTTCATTTATGGTCACAGTAATTTGAATCTCCTCCTCCTTTCTTTCTTAGTCAATCTAGCTAAAGATTTGTCTATTTTGTTGACCTCCTCATTGATATTCTCTATTATTTTTCCTTTCTGTATTTCATCTATTTCCTGTCTAATCTTATTTCCTTCATCTGCTTGATTTGGGCTTAGTCTACCTTCTCTTAAAGGGCCTTACAGTAGAAAATTAGGATATTTACTCAATTTTTCTTTTATTTCAAAGTATTCTTTTGTCTGTTTTTATTTCAAAATATTAATTAAGGAGGTACAAATGTTTTTGTTGCATAGATACCTTATATAATGCTTACATCAGAGCTTTTGGTATGCATGGCACAAGAATAGTGTTCACTGTACTCAATAGGTAAATTTTTATCCCCCCACCTTTTCCCCTCCGTGGTTTCTCACCTTTTATAGTGCTTTATGCCTGTGTGCACCCATCTATTATCTTCCACTTATTAGTGAGAATATATTGTGTTTGGTTTTCCATTCCTGAGATATCTCACCTAAAATAATGGTCTTCAGTTCCATCCAAGTCACTGCAAACAACATTATTTCATTCCTTTTTATGGCTGAGTAGTACTCCATGGTAGATATATACCACATTTTCTCTGTCCATTCATGAATTTGATAGACACTTAGGTTGATTCCATATCTTTGCAATTTTGAATTTTGCTGTGATGAACATTCAGGTAAAAGCATCTTTTTGATAAAGACACTTCATTCCTCTGGGATCACTGGATTAAGTGGTAGGTCTACATTTATTTCTTCAAGAAATTTCTATACTGTTTTCCATTGAGGTTGTACTAATCTATGGCCCCATCAACAGTGTGTAAGAATTCCTTTCTCCCTTCATTCACACCAACATCTATTGTTTTTTGACTTTTCAGTAATGGCCATTCTAATAGGGTTAAAGTGGCATCTCATTTATTTTTAATTTGCATTTCCCTGATGATTAGTGATATTGAACATTTTTTCATATGTTTGTTGACCATTTCTCTATCTTCTTTCAGATAACTGCTGTTCATGTTTTTTGACTACTTCTTGATGGGATTGTTTTTTCTTGCTGATTTGTTTGACTTCTTTGTACATATTAATCTAGACGTTAGTCCTTTGTTGGATGTATGGAATGTGAATGTTTTCTACCATTCTGTAGGTTGTCTATTCACTCTGTTATTTCCTTTGTAGTGCAGAAGCTTTTTAATTTAATTAAGTCCTATTTATTTATTTTCGTTGTTGCTATACTTGCCTTTAGGATCTTAGCCATAAATTCTTTGCCTAGGCCAATGTCTAGAAGAGTTTTCCTACATTTTCTTTCAGAATTTTTATGAGTTCATGCCTTACATTTAATTCTTTTATCCATCTGAACTTATTTTTTTTATATGGCAAGACATAAGGGTCCTGTTTGCTTCTTCTGTGTGTGACTATCCAATTTTCCCAGCATCATTTATTGAATAGAGTTTCTTTTCCCCAGCATATATTGTTATCTGCTTTGCTGAAGATCAGTTGGGTATAAGTAGATGGTTTTCTACCTAAAGTGATTTATAGATTCAACACAATCCCCATCAAAATACCAGCATCATATTTTACAGTTCTAGAAAAAAATAATCTAAGCTTCATTTGGAACCAAAAAAGAGCCTGAAAAGCCAAAGCAATCTTAAGCATAAAGAACAAATCTGGAGGCATCACATTACTTGATTTCAAATTACACTACAAGGTTATAGTAACCAAAATGGCATGATCCTGGTATAAAAGTAGAGACAAAGATGAATGGAACAGAATATTTCCAAGTATTTTCTAATCTCCTTTGTCATTTCTTCCTTGGTCCACTGATTATTCAGGAGTATGTTATTTATTCCATATATTTGTAAGTTTCCCAAATTTCCATCTGCTACTGGTCGTTAATTTAATACCACCGTAGTCAGAGATGCATTTTGTTGATTTCAATCCTCTTTATCTCTAGGAGAAATTTTTGTCTTCAAAGCTACTTTGTCTAATATTAGTATAGCCACATCAGCTCTCTTTCAATTACTGTTTTCATGGTATATTTCTACCCCTCATCTACTTACTCTCAATATATTTGTATCTTTGAATCTAAAATATGTTCCTATCCATGACATATAGTCAGATTATTTTTTCTAATCCATTCTGCAAACCTCTGCCTTTTGACATATTTACTCCTTTTAAATTTTTTAATTACTGATATGGTATGATTTATGTCTGAATAACTTAAAAAGAATTCTCTATGTGGCTTGTATTTCTATGCTATCAAGTTATTTAACCTTTTCTTTCTTAATGCCAAATGTGCTACTGATCCTACATAATGAATTTTTCATCCCAGACATCACAGGTTTAATCTGAAGATGTTTAATTTGGTTCCCTTTTTAAAATATATATTCTGAGTCTCTATTCACAGATATAAAGCAACTATAAAAACTTTTAATGTCCTTCTCTTCTAATTCTAATATCTTATGTATATTAGTTTTGATTTGGTTTTGATTGATGGATTGGTCTCCTAATTATGGGACAGATTTTCTTACTTTTTGTATGTCTGGAGATATTTGTTTGAATGTTACATTTTGGGGTGCTGGATTTTTTTGTATTTCTTTAAATATACTTGATTTTTGTTTTAGAACACAGTTAAGTTCCAAAACAGTTAAGTTACTTGGAAACAGTTTGATCATTTTGAATCTCACTTGTTAGGCAAGACCAATGTAATATTACCCTGGAGTTGATTATTCCCCACTACTGAGGCAAGATCCCCTTAAGTACTTTCTCCAATACCCCATAAATTATGAGATGTCCTGGTCTGGCTGACAGGAACAGGCAGTATTACTGGACCTGTGTGAGTGTCATCACTGTTCTCTCTAATTCTCTTTGGTACTTATTTCCCTAGTTGTGGACAGTTTCCTTACTTACATGTGCCAAATAATAATCTGAATAGTCGAGAGGAACTCTCTGCAGATATTCAGAGTTGTCTCTCTGTACAGCTCTCTCCTCTCCACTACTTTGTCCTAAGAACTCTACTTCCCCTGGTCTCTTAGCTATATCTCCTCAACCCAGGGGGTCTGATAAGCTTTGCCTGAGTTTCCCCTCCCTGCACCTTAATCTAAAAATGCCCTCAAAATAATAAGCTTTGGCAATCATAGAATCACCTAATTTGTTTCTTGCCTGTTAGAAACAAACTATTGTTATTCATTGTTTGATATACAGGGTCTTAAAAACCATTATTATTTCATGTATCATTTTTTCCCGTGGTCATTTCAGGTGAGAGGGTGAGAAAATAGGCACTGTTACTCCATCTGTTACTCCATCTTGCCCAGAAACAGAAGTCTTTCCCTGGGTTTACTGATGGCTCCCATAAGCTCCAAATGTCTCAGACTTTTTCTAAGCCACCAGGAGCCCCTTATGATACATTCAATGTAATGTAATATAAGGTCTACAACATGGAAGTATTCTTTCCAAAAATGATATACTTGACTATTGCATCTGAGTCAAAGTAGGCTTCACATAAGCCACTTGCCTATAACAGATAGCAGTTCCCCAGCAGTTGGGCTCTTCCTGCCTCCAGAGTTCCTGTGTTCAGTTCCTTTCTCTTTATGTCATTAATACAGGAGGTCTGAAAATTAAGTTTGGAAATTAAGTTTGCAAACTTGCCACCATATGCTTACATTGGTAACACTGTACAAGCCACTTGCTAAGGTTTCATAACCTTGGTATATCACAGTCTCACAGTGGTGTTTGTGTCAAGGTATGGGGATGTCTTGCTGAGTGGCATTCATTATTGTTGCACATTTTTGTGTACATTGTGAGACTGTTGGATCTTGAATTAGAGTAAGGAACAAACATTACATTTCTCATTAAACTTGGCAAAAGTGGAAGTGAAATTAGGGACATGTTAGTCCAAGTTTATGGGGATAATGCCATGAAGAAAATGGCAGTGTACAAATGAATTAAACATATTTCTGAGGGGAGAGAAAGCATCATTGACGAAGAGAAGTCAGGGCCACCAGTAACAAACAGAACTGGCAAAAACATTGCAGAAGTTCATCAAATTATGGGTTGAAATCATTGGTATCCTGTAAGAAGCATAGCAGACCAAGTAAACATTAATAAACAGGAAAATCTTAACTGAAAGTCTTGCCATAAGAAAAATATGTACGAAAATGGTCCCAAGGAGCTCACTAATGAACACTGTCTGGAAGGGAATTTTTAGCCAGTAAACAAATAACTGTGTTAGAACACCCTTTCTACTCACTTGATATGGCCCCTAATGACTTTTTTTTTTACCCAAAGATAAAGGAAATATTGACAGGAAGACATTTTTATGACATTCAGGACATCAAGGATAATATGACAATAGTTCTGATGGCCATTCCAGAAAGAGTTCCAAAATTGCTCTGAAGGGTAGACTAAGTGCTGGTGTCAATGCAGAGCTTCCCCAAGGGGAATAGATGAATATCACCTCATGTAGTGATATTCAACAATGAGGCATGTAGCACCTTTTCTAGGATGAGTTCATGAACTTAATTGTCAGGACTTATATGTCACTCTTATAATGGCATACATAGACACATTGATAAGGGCAATATTTAAGCAAGAATCCAAACCCAAGAGACAAAACAATGCAGGCAACTGATGGAGATAGCATTGATTCCTGCATTTCTAAAACACCATGTTATCTCTACCTCAGAGAAAGCAGGGCCCAGGATGTGAGGCAAAATCTGAAAATTCTGGTATACTTGAATGATTTACTAGCCAGAGTTCAGCTAGTTGCATATTACAACTGCTATAAAGTTTCCATAACCCAATAAGCAGAAAAATAGAAACAAAAATAATATTCTAAAATGTGATATTCAGAAATCCCTCATGGAAAAGTGGTTTTCTTATGATCTGTCAAAATCAAGATGGGCCTGAGAAGGAAGGATGATGAAGCTCCAGAGACTAGGCCAGATTTCTCAAGGTATGGTTTTCCTAAGATAACCATTTAAAATCCCCAAATCTCAAAATGATTTGGGGATTTTAAATGCAAATTTCTGAAAAAAAAAAAAAAACAACAAAAAACAGATGTGTAAGCCCCATTTCAGTTACCAAATCACAATATCTAAAGGTGAATTCCAACCACCTGCATTTTTCATAAGCCCCCGTAGGGGTTTCTGTGCACATTAGAGTTTGAGAAAGACTACAGGCAATCCCACTGAAACAGGTTGGACGGCAGGTTTACTCAACAGGCACCAAAAAGAAATCCAAAGATGCAGATAAGGGAGTCAAACAGTAAGCAGAAGACTCATGTATGCCATTATACTGGTAAGAGGAAGGCTTGACAGTGTCAACGGGTACATATCTAAAAATGAAGGTGTGTTGGGCATCAGGCAATGACAATTTGCAAGGTTTCAAACAGACATATGATGGCCATCAGAGATGCAGTAGTTTGTAGTTAAGGTTCTAGTCATGCAGGTTTTGGTTTAGGATTGAATTCTAATTTCCACAAGGCTGAAGGAATCAAGATAGAATTCTAGTCCCAAAGAAGGGCCAGAAGCAGATACATGTACACAGAACCTGAAAGAATCCTATTACTGAAACTAGTCACAAGGACTAAAGTGACAGCCTAATTTGTAGGGCCAGGGTAAGCTCAGAGAAGGACCAGCACAGAGACTGATTCAATGGATGCTCAACCACCAAGCAGCACTTGAATTTTCCTTCCTCATGGACTGTATTAGTCCAGGACCTGTGACAAGAATTAGCCTGCCATAGGGAGCTATTTAGCACTGCTGAAAGGCCTAGAAAAGATCTGTCTGTTTCAACTTCCAGTCCCCTACCTGAATTCTGTTTTAGACATGAGGATGTTGTCATAGGAGTGATGATGGTTTTTCTCAGTAGTTACCACAATGGCAGCTAGATGAAACTGAAAGTGAAAGAAAAAGTGAAAGAATCTGATTCCCAAATAGAGTAGCTTCCTAAAGGGGACAGAGGAAGCTGGATATTCTGGAGTCAATACCAAATTGTGTTTACCTCCAAGAAATTCCAAAATGTTACAGCTTAGTCACTCTAGGGTAGACAACCCAGGTGTTCTCTATGCAATTCTTATATATACACGTATATAAATATATATTTTCTTTTTTTAACTTTTGTAGTGAAAGAAAAACTTTACATTTTTGTAGACATTACATTAAGCCTTGTATTTAACCTAAAATATATAAATATACATTTACGGACTAAACATTTAATGTAGAGCCAAGGCAACTTTAAGTCCTCTAATTGGAGTTCGTGTTCTCTCTAACACAAACTATACCTATAACATATATTCTAGGATTTCTAAAAACTTTTATTAACAACCCACTATTTAATAAACTCAGAAATTGTTGGTGCGTGCTTAGAGCACTGGTATCTCTAAGATTGTGGAAGAATCATGCTGAATTCCTCCATCCCCTCAATGACACCATTTCAACAAGTGATAGCAAATGGTATTCACTAACCAATGATTACTAGGAAGTAAGTGAAGAATCAGGAGAACTGTTAGAGCCATGCTGGAGAAAAAGCACAAGAAAGACAGAATTAAAAAGATCTATCTAGTGGAGACTGTGAGAAAAAGCAAACCTGTCAAGCTAATCTGCTTCTTTAGTTACCACTGGCTGTTTCATTCCAGTCTCTATGTGGCTCCCTGGGCTACCCTTTCCCAGCCCCCTGGGATGCTCCCCACTCATCCTAGTCACTTACAACTGAGATATTGTCAAAATCAACTGGGTGTAGATTAGGAGCCATTATCTGCCTGCTGTGCTGAAAGGGATACAAGACAATCTGGAGAAAACCTTTCACCATGGGTTAAAAAATACTCCAGTATTTCCAGGAGTGGTGTCACTTAGTTCTGCCTTCTATAGTCTCACGATGTCACTCTCCAGCCAGGTTCTTTGTCCATTCAATTCAGATTTAGAATTATGGATGTAGAATACAGAAAGTACAATAAAATTCAGTTCCCTGGTTAAGGAAATTGATGCCTGGACAGTGAATTAAATCTCTCAAAGTTGACAAAAAGAAGACCAAAAGTCCAGTGCTCTTTTCACTCTGCTTGCCTTTTTTTTTCTTTTTGAGACAGAGTCTCACTATCTCACTCTTGGTAGAGTGCCATGGCATCACATGGCTCACAGCAACCTCAAACTCTTGGGCTTAAGTGATTCTCTTGCCTCAGCCTCCCAAGTAGCTGGGACTACAGGCACCCGCCACAACACCTGGCTATACTTGCCTTTCTTTTAGTTGTTGCCTTTCATTTAGTTTTGAAAATTACTATCCTTCATTATTTGCCCAAATCTACTGGACTAAAGCTTAACAATATCTTCTTTTAATAATGTTATGTCACCTACTCTCAATTTCTGATAGTCACCTTTTACAGGGGAATAGAAGAAATATGGAGAATATTCTAATAAATATTCACTACAAAAACAACCTATTCTGTTCTAAGAGCTGGGAATGATTTATTGGAATGGATATCATGGGATCATAAATTTACCGGATAAATTTCATTTATGATGACCAATAGTATCTGACAAGGAAAGGAAGGATTACTGAGTAAAATAAAAACTCACTAAAATATGAATAAAATAATTGGTCTCTGTGCTATTTTAAAGAGCATCTTAGATATAATCTTTGAATCCTAGATCTTAGCGAAGTAGCTTGATGTGGAGGAAAGATCACTGGTCTCTGTCCACTTTACATTGGTATAAAAGAATGCCCAAGACTGGGTAAATACCTGAGATGAAGGGAACAAATATCCAAACTATATCAACCACTGTCTTGGAATTCAGAAAATTAAAGTGTTCATCCTGATTATACAAGAAAGTGATCAAACTGGCCAATCACCAAATAAGTCCTTTTGTTTTCTCTGCCCCATTCACCCCACTTCTTAATCCCACTATCAGGTTTTTTTTAAGATTGCCTCTGGGCATCTACCTCATTAATTTCAGAGTCATCTTTAAGCCATTAAATTCAGTTTTTTTTTTAATTGAAATCTGTGAACCTTTCTTTGGTCATAAGGAAATAGAACATTTTTTTATTTATACTCAAGACTTTGATTTTCCAACAGAGTCCTTTTTCCTTGTCTCTTAACCCCCTCTAAAGCCTACGATAGCCAGGGGAGAGAGACAGTGGACTTCAGAGACTGCTTAAGAAGAAAATCAGTGTATTTCTTTTCTTTTTACTTTGAGCTCTGGGTGATTCTAGCTAAGAGTCCTAGGGGATAGGTGTCTGGTTGAAAATGTATGTCTCTCTCTGAATTGTCCTTTTTCAGTTTTATAAATGTGCTCCATCACACAGATAGGAATTTCATAAAAATGTTCTTCTATGCCACAGAGGGCAGGGTTTTGCAGGCCTTTGAGGAATAGATAACACACCTAAACGTCAACTCAACTGAAGAACTATGTTACCCCACTGGAACACCTTGTTCTTGATGCTTGGCAGACTTTGGGAATACCCCCAAACCACATGTATTTTAGAGGGTGTAGATAGGTCACGAAAATAAATCCGTCTAGTCTAGCCAAACGCTCTCAACCCACTTCTACGTTTAAACTAGTTGATAGCCTCCCCTTCCCCTCAGTCACACTTGTTATAGCCAATTCAAATTGGTTTTAATTGAATTCAGATAAAATTCACCTATTTTTTGCTTTCACAAATAAAACTGATAGGAATAAACAAAACAGTTCTGTCTCCAAAGAGCAATGTGCTAATAAGACTTTGGACCTGGAAGCATACAGAAGACTTATGAGATAATGTCTAAAATGAGCTTGAGGTGCATATGTGAAAGGCTCTATAGAGATACAAAGTAGGATAAAATAATGCAGGAAACCTTTATAGCAGGGAATCTCCTATCTTCTGTAGGACATAATAAATATTAAATAAATATTTTTCAAATATGTACCTGCTAATTTTATCTGTCAACTCCAATCTGTTTGGATAGGTTGAAAAGTACTCTTATTCCCATCAAACAAATAAGAATCTGTTTCTGGTGAAAGATTTTCCAAGAATATTCCAATAGGAAACTATGACTGTTGAGTCATATTAAGCTAAGCTTCCATCTTCGATTTCAGTTTTTAGTCTATCTTATCAACATGAAAGCAATGGTCCTGGTCCCCTCCAAATTTCCACAATTCTTTCACCTACAAGGAAATTACAGAACAGTAATGTGTTTCCCAAAGTGTATCAGTAATCACTCAGGGGAGAAGTGATTGTATGTATGATTGTAAAAATGAAGATTCCCAGGCTCTACTTCAGACTTAACTGATTCAGAAATTCTAGGGATAAGACCCAGAAATCTGCACTTTAAAAAGCATCTCAGGTAATTCTTACGCACAGTATTGTTTGGGAACCACTGCTCTGGCAGGTCTGAGAGATGAGCACAAATTATCAGTAAGGAAAATGATGAATAGGGGGATTATCTTTTCCCTAAAAGATAAAATCATAAAAAAATTCATCAGTACCTTCCCTCATTAATGTTAGATATTTATTGTAAAATAAGTCATCTCTTATTCTAACCCAAATATTCTTCTAAATTATACTTACCACTAAGTTGGATTGTGAGCTGTTTCAATTTTATAATAGAAACAATGCAAAAATCCAAAATCCCTAGGGATCTAACATCTTCTCTAAAATGTCTAATTCACTTGCATTTACTTAAGCTTCATTTAGCTCATGAACCACACATTTTAGCCTTTTTTCTTCCCATGAAAGTAGTGTTCATAAGGAATAGTAAGTTTCCTAATTTTTTTCTTCAACAGAAGTATAAAAAAACTAGTAAACATAAAGAATAGTGTAATTCAGAAACAGATGAGATATCTGGACTTTAAGAAAGTAAGCTTCTAGTAGAATTAATTGGCACAACCAGATTCTGTATAAGACCAACACTCTGTACATAGAAGAACCACCCAGCTAGTGGCTGGCTGTCAATGCAAAGTGCACAAGTGTGGGGCTTGGTAGACACAAGATAGATAACTGAATTTTTAAAAAGCATGATTCCAACCAGCTGATTCTAACATGAATGATTTTGAGAAAACATTCCAGGGGTTTCAAGATTTCAAGTTTCCAAGCTCTTATTTGAACCTCCCTTCACATCCACATCAATATATTAAACAGAGTCAATACATAGATTGTCATACAAAGATTGTTAGTGCCTGCAAATTTAATTCATGTAATTAAAGTACAATACTTTAATTACTTTATTTAAACTTTATTTAATTAAAGTATACAAGGAAACAAATAGAGAAATTCAGTTTTCCATATCAGAGCCCACATTCTGTAAGTCAGAGCTCTGTATTCTTACATATAAATATCATGAATTACTATTTTCCCAACTAGGAGCCACATGTAGTAAAAAAAGATATTAAGGTAGACTTTGCTGTTATTCCTTTTATAAAGTATACAAAACATTCTAATTATCTCCTTTTAAAAGTAAAAATATGCTGAACAGTATGTGTGTAGCAAAGAGGGATGGGTGAATGAAGGTGGGGTGAGAGTTATCCTCTGGACGACAACAATGATCAGGTAACTATAATTCTGAGGACTTTATATAATAAACCAAAATGGAATCTGTCCTTAGTCTAAGCTTTTCCCTATTCTTCATGTTAGGATGGTTATTTCCTCTTCCCCACAGGAATCAATTGTGAACAAGTTGAATACTTGTTCTATTAGCTAATTACTAACAATTCACAGTGAACTGAGAGATTCTCATCCTCATTTCCTCTGGGGGAACCAGAATATAATCAGGTTGTAAGCTTTCTGTGAGTTTAAGAAACATGCTTTAGATATGTATATAACATGGTATTTCTTAGATAGTTCACAAACCTATAAAAGGAATACTAGCTTACTACCTAATAACTTTATGACTTAGTACAGTTAGCCCCTCAGAGGCTGTGCTCCTTCAACTGCAAAATGGGTACCCATTAATCTATATTCATGGTCCAGGCTCAGCTATGACGCTTCCCATACCCCAGTGCTTAACTGAGCTTCATGTGAGAGGATCACATGAGATCGTTTTTGTAAAAGTGCTCTGTAAGCTGTAAAGCACTACACAGATGAAGTGGATTATTATTATTATTATTAGAGGCCCAGCTATAAAGACTCGAAGTGACCCAGAAAAAGAAAAGACTAAACAAACCTGAAATACAACATGTATAGGGCCTTGAACGTTATCCCATACATCAGTGATTTTCAACCAGTGTGCCGTGAGACACCGGTGTGCCCTAGGAGGATCTTGGGTGTGCCGCGAAAATTTTTAAAGATCATTCATTAAATTATTTTCAAAAGAAGTTCAAAGCACAGTAAGTATATTCTCTTTCTTACTCTTTTTATGATCAAAAGTGATCAAAATTGTGCTGTGGAAGTTTAACTATAGGTTCCTGTGTGCTGTGAGATAAAAAAGGTTGAAAAACACTGCCATACGTGGTAGGTAAGTACTAAATAAAGTACTGGGCGAGTGAAGAAAAACACAAAACAACACAAGTTTTGTGCCTTCACCATACTAGGTCTGATACCACAAGGAAAGTTTCATTTCACCACACAAATCACAAAGCCCCAGGAGCCTAAGATCTTGAATTTTAAATTACTTCAGATGAACGGGGCACTGAAGTGTAAAACGTGACCCACCACCTGCAATGAAATGGTTATATGCTTACCTCTCAGTCTTTCAAATGCGGTCTTGAGGTTGCCCAATGTTTTCCCTGCATCAGGTAGATCTGCATAATTATCCTAGCAACCTGTAGAGCAGGGTTCTCAACCTTCCTAATGCCACGACCCTTTAATACAGTTCCTCATGTTGTGGTGACCCCCAACCATAAAATTATTTTCCTTGCTACTTTGGGGTCACCACAACATGAGGAACTGTATTAAAGGGTCGTGGCATTAGGAAGGTTGAGAACCACTGCTCTAGAAGTAAATTCTATAAAATTTTGGGTACCTAAGCTCTCTGTTTTGAATTTAAGGCTGAGTTTTAATGCCACCTGGATTTTAAGCCTAACTAGATCTATCCCTTAACATGCCCCTCCAAACACACACACACTCACTCACACACACCAAAGAAGAATGAATGGAGAGGGGAGTTAGGCAAGCAGTTATCTAACTTTATATAACAATTCTCTATAAGATTCCTTTGTCAGTTTCCTAGAATATGTAAAATGTGATTCGAATTTAAATATTTAAATTCAGGCAACTTGACATAGACAGCTATTTGTAAAATGAAGCAAACCCATACTGGTAAATACCAAATAAAAAAAATTCTGTGGAAAAATATTTTCTTCTGGGTGGCCCTAAGCTGGGGTGGGGGGGGGGGGGGGGGGGGGGGGGGGGGGGGGGGCGGGGGGGGGGGGGGGGGGGGGGGGGGGGGGGGGGGGGGGGGGGGGGGTGGGGGGGGGGGGGGGGGGGGGGGGGGCGGGGGGGGGGGGGGGGGGGGGGGGGGGGGGGGGGGGGGGGGGGGGGGGGGGGGGGGGGGGGGGGGGGGGGGGGGGGG
>CAUYRH010065591.1:0-31649 GCA_963574655.1 Perodicticus potto | reverse complement strand
AGACTCTGTCTCTACAAAAAAACCCCAAAAAAACAAAATAAAAGATGCACAAATCAAACTCCATAGCATGACTAAAAAAAATCAAAAGAAAAATTATAGCTACTTAGCCAGCAGAGAGGTGGAATAATATTTTTTAAAAAGTTAATCTAAAAGAAGGCAAGAAAGAAGAACAAAAGAATGATGAAGACTGAACAAAAATAAAATAAACAAGAAGATAGTGGACATAAATTCAACTACATCAATAATTACTTTAAATGTAAATGGTCTAAACACTAAAAGGCAGAGATTATCAGGCTTGGATAGAGTAAGATGAAATTACATGTTGTTTAAGTAACACTTTTTTTCTTTTTTTTTGAGACAGAGTCTCACTATGGCACCCTGGGTAGAGTGCTGTGGCATCACAGCTCACAGCAACCTCAAACTCTTGGGCTTAAGCAATTCTCTTGCCTCAGCCTCCCCAAGTAGCTGGGACTACAGCCCCCCACCACAATGCCTGGCTAAAGTAACACTTTAAATATAAAAACATAAATTAAAAAATAGAAAAATAAATATCATATAAACACCTAGTTACAAGAAACCCAAAGTAGCTATGTTAATATGATACAATGTAGACACAAAGGCAGAATATTATTGGAGATAATGATAAAAAGATCAATTCATCAAAAAGACATAAAAATTTCAAATCATATGCACTTAATAACAGAATTTCAAAATGTATAAAGCAAAAAAAAAAAAACTAAAAGCAGAAATAGTTAAAATTAAAACTGCAGCTGGAGATTTCCATATTATTCTTTGATAATTGATAAAAAGAAGTAGGCAGAGTATCAGTAAGAATATAGAAGACTTGAATAATATTATCAACTAACGTGACAGAACTGACATTTACAGATCCCTATAACTAATGGCAGAATACATAGTTTTTCAAGTGCACGTGAATCATTTACTAAAATAGATATAAACAAGTATCAATAAATTTAAAATGTTTGAAATCATAGAGTATGTTTCTTTACCACAAAATTAGTAACAATAAGATATCTATTAAATCTTCAAATATTTAGAAATTAAACAATAAAGTTTTAAATAATCTATGATACAAGAAGAAATCACTTAAAAAATTAGAAAATATCTTGAATTGAATAAATGGAAATGCAACAAACTAAATTATTAGTACACAGTTAAAGTAGAGTTGAGTGTGCAAAAACAGTGCTTAAAGGAAAGCTTAGAGTTTTCAATGCATATATTCAGAAAAGAAGAAAAATCTAAAGTCAATAATCAAAGCTTTCATTTTTAAGAAGTTAGGGGGAAAAGACAAATTAAACCCAAAGAAAGTAAAAGGAAGGGCGTCTGTGGCTCAAAGGAGTGGGGTGCTGGCCCCATATACCAGAGGTGCAGGTTCAAACCTACCCCGGCCAAAAAAAAAAAAAACTGTGGGGGAAAAAAAAGAGAAAGTAAAAGGAAGGAAATAATTTGATTAAGAGTGGAAATTGGCTGGCGCCTGTGGCTCAAACCAGCCACATACACCTAAGCTAGCAGGTTCAAATCCAGCTCGGGCCTGCCAAACAACAATAACGGCTGCAACCAAAAAATAAAAGCCAGGCGTTGTGGCAAGTGCCTGTAGTCCCAGCTACTTGGGAGGTGGAGACAGAAGAATTGCTTGAACCCAGGACTTGGAGGTTGCTGTGAGCTGTGATGCTACAGCACTCTACCCAGGGAGACAGCTTGAGGCTCTGTCTCAAAAAAAAAAAAAAAAAAAAAAGTGGAAATCGATGAAATTGAAAGTGGGAAAATAAGAGAAAATCAATGAAATAAAAATCCACTTCTTTGAAAAAAACAATAAAATTGTGAACTTCTGATTGAAATGATCACAAAAAGAATAAGATGAGCAACATCAGATACGAAATGGGAATCTTTACTGATGATACCACAGACATTAGCAGAATGATAAGGAAATATTATAGACAAATGTATGCCAATAAATTGATAACGTAGATGAACTACACACACTCCTTGAAAGATCTAAAGTATCAAAACTGACCCAGAGGGCTGGCTGACTAGATGCTTCTGTTGTTTGCCTTTCCTGTAGATAGGAACCAAAATAGTGAGTAAATAATCACATTTTATTTTTTATTTATTTATTTATTTTTTTTTAATAATCACATTTTAAATGTATCATCTAGAAGAGAACACTGGCATTCAACAGAGGAATGATGGAAACCACCAAAAACGAAGAAGGAGAGGGAAATGAGGCAGGCTATTTGGCAGGATCAAATCCTGCCAAATATCAGTTTAGCTTCTGGAACCTAATGGAGGAATAGGGTATGTGAGAAGTGCCTAGCAGTCCTCATTCCTGCCATGGCCTCATATAGTGCTAGCAATGGGAGAGGCCCTCAATCCTCATGGGCCCTAAGACTAACACAGGGAACTGCCCGGAGACCACCTGAAGGCGTCGCTCCAGAGAGCTCACGCTGGGGCCTCCAAACCCCTGTGCCCTGAGCAGCTACAGCATAGCGTCATTTTGAGAGCACGCACCCCACCCCCACTGGACTGTGTCCTGCCCTGCCATCAGGGCCAAGGCAGGAGCCACGGGCATTGATCTCGACACCCCCAGCAGAGTGGCCACACGTTTGCATGTGCCCTAAGGACAAATTCCACTGCTTGTAACTCCAGATGCTGCAGGCTTCTGCAAGGCTGAGGCACGAGGGAAACGTATGCCCCCCAGGTGCTGCCTGTGGCTACTCTCAGGGAAAGCAGCCCTACCTCCCCCATTAGCAGGGCCGCCACACAGTTGCTAACACCCCCACTTGAGATTTCTGCCAGCAACCTAGGAATCATCCCACCTCTAACTACTACAGCCAGTGCCTACAGGTACCAGCAGGGTCCTGAGGGCATCGGCCTGGCCTGGCTCCACCCCCTCCCAGTGCAGAAAACACTGTGCTGAGGTTTAGGGATCGCCCAGTTCACTACTAGTGGCTCCCAAGCACTTCTCTCTGGGTCTGAGGTTGGACCCACTCGACCTGCCGCTACCACCACAACTGGCACCCAAAAGCCACTTGCTGTTAGGGGAGTCAGCCCAATCCAACCTGTCGTAGCCATTGCCAACACCAATGTGAATCATTTGAATCCCAGAGGGTGGTACCACCACCACTGCTACTGCCATAACCCTCCCCTACAACACTGCTATACAACACTGCTATTGCCACAACCCTCCCACCCACCTGACCCACCACAACCATTCCTGGCACCCAAGCAAGCCACCTAGTGGCCCAAGAATTCTCCTGCCTGTCTAGACCTTCTAAGGCTTGTCCCAGTGTGTGCTTCTCTGGGAGAGGCATGTTCAAGGATAGGCATGTTCAGCCTACCTCTACCACCACTGAGGCTAGAAGACTGGCCCACCTGGTGCCCCAGTCCCCAGGAAATCTTCACCACAGCCTTCACTAACACCTGCACCCAAAACCACAGAGGAAATCACAGAAACCACTAAGGCTGTTTGCAGCTGAAGAAATCCTACAGAAAACCACACTGCTGCACGCACCAAAAATCAAAACCAAAGAGCCCTACCCAACCAGCATCACAGATGCAACTTCAGGAAAAAATCCTTCTCTACAAAAGCAAATTCAAAAAAATTGGAAGAAGCAATTTGTTATACCACACATGCAGAAATCAACAGAAGGACGCAGGAAACATGAAAAATCAAGCAAATACGATACCTCCAAAAGGAACATAAAAATTCTCCAGCCACAGATCCTTATTGAAGAAAAGTTTATGAAATCCTAGAAAAAAATTCACAAAATTGATATTAAAGAATCAAAATATTATTATTAAAGAAACTCAGTGAGTTATAAAAAATATTCTGAAAAATAATACAGAGAATTAGAAAAACAATTTAGAATATAAATGAGAAACTTACCAAAGAGGTAGATATCACAGAAAAGAACCAAACAGAAATTCTGGAACTGAAGAATTCATTAAATGAAATAAAAATACATTTAAAAGCTTTGTGAATATGCCAGACCATGCAGATAAAAGATTTTCAGAACCTGAAGACAAGTCTTTTGAGACAACCCAATAAAAGAAAAAAGATATCAATAAAAGAAAAAAGAAAGAAAGAGATTGAAAAAGAATGGGGTAAGCTCACTTGACATATGGGATACCATAAAGCAACCAAATATTTCAATTTTGGATGTTCCAGAAGATGAAGAGAAAATTTAAAAAATAATGAGCTAATAGATGAAATTTCAAGTCTAGCAAGAGATTTAGACAAAGATCCTCAAATAGATACAATTCAAAAAGGTTTTTTCCGTGGCGCATTATACTCAAACTGTCAAAAGTCAAAGACAAAAAGAAAACTCTAAAAAACAGAAAAGGAAAATGTCTAGACACCTGAACAAGAATCTCTATCGGACTAACAGCAGGTTTCTCAGCAGAAAACTTACAGGCCAGGAGATAATGGGGTGACATATTCAAAGTATTACAAGAAAAGGAACCTGCTAGCCACACATACTATAGTTAGCAAAATTATCCTTCATGAACGAAGGATAAAGAAAGTCTTCTTAGACAAGCAAAACCTGAGGGCTAAGGGAATTCATCACCACTAGACTGACCTCAAGAAATGGTAAGGGAGTTCTACACTCAGATGCAAACAGTAACTACCATCATGAAAACACACAACAATACAAAAATCACTGGTAGAGCAAACAAACAGACGAGGGAAAAAACTCAAATGTTAGCACTACAAACTACCACAATGATAAACATTAAGAGTGAAACGAAGGAATAGGACCTATATAAAACAATCAGAAATCAAGTACTAAAATGATAGGAATGGGCTGGTGTGGTGGCTCACACCTATAATCCTAGCATGCTGGGAGGCCAAGGCGGTGGATTGCCTGAGCTCATAAGTTTGAGCCTGAGCCAGAGCAAGACCTCTTCCCTAAAAATAGCCAGGTGTTGTGGCGGGCGCCTGTAGTCCCAGCTTCCTGGGAGGCTGAGGCAAGAGAATTTTTTAAGCCCAAGAGTTTGAGGTTGCTGTGAGCTGTGATGCCATTGCACTCTACTGAGGGTGACAAAGTAAGACTCTGTCTCAAAAAAAAAAAAAAAAAAAGAAAAAGAAAAAGAAAAGAGAATAAATGATAGGAATAAGTCCTCATATGTGAATAATAACCTGGAAGGTAAACAGATTAAATTTCCCCTCAAAAGATAGAGAATGAATAAGTGAATTTTTAAAAATGACCTAACTCAGACGGTGCCTGTAGCTCAGTGGATAGAGAGTCGACCACATACACCGAGCCTGGTGGGTTCAAATCTGGTGCCCGCCTGCTAAATAATGGTGACAACTGCAATAACAATGACAACAACAACAACCAAAAATAGCTGGGCATGTGGTGGGTCCCTGTAGTCCCAGCTACTTGGGAGGCTGAGGCAAGAGAATTGAATTGCTTGAGCCCAAGAGTTTGAGGTTTCTGTGAGCAGTGACCACTGAGGACAACGAAGTGAGACTCTGTCTCCAAAAAAATAAAAAACAAACAAATGACCCAACTCTATACTGCCTCCAAGAAAATCATCTCACCTTAAAGACACATAGACTGAAAATAAAGGGATAGAAAATGATTTTCCAAGTAAATAGAAACCAAAAGTGATCAGGAATAGGTATTCACACTCACATCAGATAAAACAGACTTTAAGTGAAAAATAGAAAAAAGGGGCAAAGGAAGTCATTACATAATGAAAAAGGAATTGATTCAACAAGAGGATGAAACAATCTTTTTTTTTTTTCTTTTACAGTTTTTGACTGGGGCTGGGTTTGAACCCACCACCTCCAGCATATGGGGCCGGCACCCTACTCCTTTGAGCCACAGGCACCACCTGAGGATGGAACAATTCTAAACATACATTCACCTAACACTAGAGCATCCAGATATATTTAACAAATATTATTAGATCTAAAGGGAGAGATAGATGCTAGTACAATTAAACATTTGAGGACTTCAATACCTCGCTCTCAGCATTAGATAGATAATCTAGACAGAAAATTAACAAAGAAACATTGAGTTTAAACTGCACTTTAGGCCAAATGAACCTAACAGACATTTACAAATATTTTATACAGCAGCTACAAAATACTCATTCTTCTTCTTCTTCTTCTTTTTTTTTTTTAAGAGACGGAGTCTCACTTTGTCACCCTTGGTAGAGTGCCGTGATGTCACAGCTCACAGCAACCTCTAGCTCTTGGACTTAGGCGATTCTCTTGCCTCAGCCTCCCAAGTAGCTAGGACAACAGGTGCCTGCCACAACGCCTGGCTATTTTTTAATTGCAATTTGACTGGGGCCAGGTTTGAACCCACCACCCTCGGTATATGGGGCCAGTGCCCTACTCACTGAGCCACAGGCACTGCCAATACTCATTCTTCTTAACACACAAAACATTCTCCAGAATAGACCGCATGTTAGTATACAAAACAAATTTCAACAAATTTTTAAAAATAAAAATCATATCAAGTATATTGTCAGACCACGTGGAATAAAACTAGGAACTAATAAAAGAGGAACTTCAGAAACTATACAAATATGTAGAAATTAAACAGGATGCTCTTGAATGACCACTGAGTCAAGGAAGAAATTTAGAAGTTTTTTTAAAACAAAGACCAAAACACAACATAATAAAACCTATAGGATACAGAAAAAGTGGTGCTAAGAGGGAGGTTTATAGCAGAAGGGTACAAAGATTTCAAATAAACAATCTAATTAGGCACCTCAAGCAATTAGAAAAGGACAAGTCAAACCCAAAATTAGCAGAAGGAAACAGATCATAGCAGAACTTAATGAAATAAAGACTAAAAAGGTGGGGGAGGGGATAAATGAAGTGAAAATTTTATTTTTTGAAAAGATGAACAGATTGATAAACCACTTGCTAGAAAAATCACGAGAAAAAGAGGAAAGAAGAAAATTTTAAAAATCAAAAATGTAAAAGGAAATGTTCCAACAAATACCACAGAAATATGATAGGTCATCAGAGACTGTTATGAATGACTATACACTATCAAACTACAGTCTTAGAGGAAATGGGCAAATTCCTGGACACTTTAAACCTAGCAAGATTGGGGGCAGCACCTGTGGCTCAGTGAGTAGGGCGCGGGCCCCATATACGAAGGGTGGTGGGTTCAAACAATGACAACTGCAACAAAAAATAGCCGGGCATTGTGGCAGGCACCTGTGGTCCCAGCTACTCAGGAGGCTGAGGCAAGAGAATCGCCTAAGCCAAGAGCTGGAGGTTGCTGTGAGCTGTGATGTCACAGCACTCTACCAAGGGCAACAAAGTGAGACTCTGTCTCTAAATGAATAAATAAATGAATAAATAAATCAACCTAGCAAGATTGAATCAGAAAGAAAAAAATAAACCTAAAGAGATTGAATTAGTAATAAAACATTCTCCAACAAAGAAAAGTCTAGGACCAGATGGCTTCAGGGCTGAATTCTACCACACTTTCAAAGAAGAACTAATACTAATTCTCCCTCAAACTATTTTTATTTATTTATTTATTTATTTATTTAAGACAGAGTCTCACTATGTCACGCTCAGTAGAGTGCCTCACAGCTCACAGCCTCCTCAAACTCTTGGGCTTAAGTGATTCTCTTGTCTCAGCCTCCCAAGTAGCTGGGACTATAGATGCCTGCCACAACACCCAGCTACTTTTTGGTTGCAGTTGTCATTGTTTTTCAGCAGGCCCAGGCTGGGCTCAAACCCGCGAGCCTCGGTGTATGTGGCCAGCGCCCTACCCACTGAGTTATGGGTGCCATCTCCCCAAACTATTTAAAGGGGAGAAAATTCTCCCTGACTTATTCTAATGGGTTTATTTCAGGAATGCAAGGTTGGCTTAACATTTCAGAATCAATCATGTAATTTATTATATTAACACAATAAAGGAGAAAAATCCGTGTGATCAAGTAAATAGACGCAAAAAGAAGAATTTGGCAAAATCCATCATTCATTCATGCAAAAAACAAATTGCTCAGCACACAGGGACTAGGAAGGAACTTTTAAAACCCAGCAAAGGACATTTGTGAAAAAATGTCTACAGCTAAAATCATATTTAATCAGGAAAGAGTGAACATTTTCATCCCAAAGTCAGGAATAATGAAACAAGACTTTTTTTTCACCACTTTTATTCAACATTGTGCTGTATATAGAATAAGGTATATTCTTCTTTCCTCAAAGAAAGATGACACAGCAGTGCCTGTGGCTCAAAGGAGTAGGACACTGGCCCCATATGCTGGAGGTGGCAGGTTCAAACCCAGCCCCGGCCAAAAACTGCAAAAAAAAGAGATGATATAATATTATAACTAGAAAATCCTAAGGAATGTCAAAAAGCTCATTAGAAATAATAAATGAATTCAGTAACATCTGAGGATACAAGCTCAGTATACAAAAAACAGTTTTTCCTCAGCATACTCACAACAAACAATTAAAAATGAAATTAGAAATCATTTCAATAGTATCTAAAACCATGAAATTATCAGCTTAAAACTTCAAAAACATGCAGGATCTTTCACTTAAAACTATAAGTGATAAATTAGGGAGCATCTAAATATGTAAACATAGATTCTAAACTATAGATCAGAGGAGAGTTTTAGGAATAGACCCACACTTGTGTGATTACTTGATTTTTGACACAGTTGCCATGGCAATTTGATCAGGAAAATGATAGTATTTACAACAAATGCTGCCAGACAATTGGACATCCATATGGAAAAAAACGAACCTAAACCCTATGTCTCACCTCACACAAAAATTAACTTGAAATGGATTAGCAGATCTAGATGTAAAATATAAAATCATAAAACTTCCGTAAGTAAAACAGGAGAAAATCTTTGTGAACTTAGAGTAAGGTAAAGATAGCTTAGACAAGACAGTGAAGCACTAATCATAAAAGAAAAACTTGACAAATACTCTTTATTTTATAACAGTGAAAAAACCTCTGCTCTTGGAAAGACATTTTTTTTTCTTAGAGACAAAGTCTCACTTTGCTGCCCTCAGTAGAGTGCCGTAGTATCACAGCTCGAGCAACCTCCAGCTCTTGAGCATAGGCAATTCTCTTGCCTCAGCCTCCCTCAGCTGGGACTCAGGTGCCCACCACAATGCCTGGCTATTTTTTTGTTGCAGTTTGGCCAGGAGCTAATTTGAACTCGCCACCCTTGGTATATGGGGCCAGCGCCCTACTCACTGAGCCACAGGCACTGACTAGAAAGACATTGTTTTAAAAAAAATTAAAAGTCGAGTCACAAAGTGGAGAAAATATTCTCGGTATACATATCTTACAAAAGACTTTCATAATCCTTACTAAAGACTCAATAATAAGACAAATGGCTCAATTTTCAAATGAGCAAAAGATGTGAACAGACATTTCACACTCTAAGAAGGGCATAAATAAATACTAGATATTATTACTCATTAGGAAAATATAAGTTAAAACCACAAGAAGATTCCACTAAACAACCCACTAAAATGGGCTAAAATTTACAACAGTGAGTTTTGGTAGAAGGACTAAAACTCTCATCCATTGCTGAGAGAAGTATAAAATGGTTCAACTACTTTGCAAACAAACTTAGTGGTTTTTATAATATTAAGTGTACCCTCATTATGTGACCTAGAGATTCCATGCTTATAAATTTATCCAAGGGAAAGCCAAACATACAGCCACACTGAGACTGTACACAAATGCTCATAGCAGCTTTATTCCTAATGGCCTCAAACTGGAAACAACCCCAAAAGCACAGAAGTGGGAAAGTACGTTGTGGTATGTCCATGTAACAGAATACTATACAGCAATGAAGAGGATGAAATACCTGTACCTATGCTGGCATAGACAAATCTCGAAAGCATTACCCTGGGGAAAGGAAGCCAGGTATGAGAGAATTTGTGCTGAATTATTCCATGGGGGAGAAATATAAATAGTGACAGAAAGCATATTGGTCACTGCCTAGGGATGGAGGTAGGAAGGCAGACTCTTTGAGAAGGGGCAAGAGGGAACATTCTTTTTTTTTTTTTAATTTGAGATTATTATGAGGGTACAAACAATTAGATTACAGTGTTTACATTTGTTAGTGAGGTCCCGGATGTAGTTGTGCCCCTTCTGCAGAAGGATGTACCCTTATAATGTCCATTAGGGGGGAGCACAGAGATTCCCCTTCTCTCTTTTCCTCTGCACCCTCCTTTCTCCCCTTCCCCCCAACTTGAATTAAATTGAGTTTTTCTCTTGCGTGCACCTGTATTAGTTCATCTACTGGCTTCATATATATTGAGTACATTGGATACTTTTTTCCTTTCTTGTGATATTTTATTAAACAGAATGTTCTCCAACTCTATCCGGGTTAATACAAAAAGTCTCCATCTTTTTATGGCTGAACAGTATATTCCACGGTATTCATACACCACCGTTTACTAATCCATTCATGGGTTGACGGGGACTTGGGTTGATCCCACATCTTGGCAATTGTGAACTGAGCTGCAATAAATAATCTAGTGCAAATGTCCTTATGATTTTTTTTTCTTCTGGGTAGATACCCAGTAATGGGCTTGTGGGATCAAATAGAATGTCTATTTTGAGTTCTTTGGGGATTCTCCATTCTTCTTTCTAAAGCATCTGTATTAGTTTGCAATCCCACCAACAGAGCAAAAGTGTAAGAGGGGATATTCTCCAGGGGTGAGGTACGTATGGGTGTGGAAATGTTCTATACCTTCTTTGGATGGGAGGTGGTTACATGGTTGCAAACATTTATCAAAATGCATGAGATGCTACACTTAAAACGGATGCATTTTATTGTGTCCAAATTATACCTTAATCAATTTGAATTAAAAAGGAAAAAAGATAAAAAATAATTTTATACCACTGGGGGTAGAGAAGGTATTTTTGCATAATATATAAAACCTATAAACCACAAAGAAGAGGGGGCTTGCACTACATAAAAATTCAAAACTTCAACGTGACAAGGTCATATACATGGGGGTGGGGAGAGAGAGTTACAAAGAAGACACATACATCTCAGAAAGAGGGATGCTTAGCAGAACCCTAAGAAGGGGCTCCCACGATAGCCTCCCAGAAAGGTGCAGTGTTGGAAGAAACGGACAGATGAAATCTGCCTGCGGATAAGGAGTTTCCCGGACTCTAGAGGCCCAATCCCCAGCTCTCTAACAATAGCCAGGCAGGTCTTTTGAAAGTGCGGGCTGCTGCCCACGCACCCCCGTGGCAACGAGCTACGAAGCCGCTCTCGCCAGCGTTGCGAGCCCGCAGCACCTGAGCGTTGCTGAATGCGAGATGAGCAAGCCCACGGGCCTCCAGCGCGCAGCCTCGCCTGCGTTTTTCTTCCCCGCTACCACCCCACTTACTTTGGCTTCACAGACTTGCTTTGAGGTTTGGCACTTCCACATTTTTAATATAAACTCAGATTCTTAAGACTCCAACATCAAATCTTTAAAAAAAAAAAAGAACACTGACTCCTTAATTTTCCACCTGCCCTTTGTCTCCCATAAAAGGACAGGTGTTGTGAGGAGCGTGCAGGCTGTAACTTTTTCCTAAAAGGGAAAAGAGGGGTCTACTTTCTGCTTCCCATGCAGTCAGGCCCCAAACCAGTTTGGGGATGGAGCTCGGCTGTGATTTGAAACGTGGGAATGAGTCTGATCACCCCCTTGGTTGTGGGACGGTGGAAGATGGATTTGTCTGCAGGTTGCCTCTGACCGTGTCCCTGCCTGCGTCTGACGTGGCCTGTCCTCCGTGTCTGAGCTGGAGAAGATCAGCAATGCTGTGGCAAGTCCCCTTCTGTATCGAACAGACAGACTGCTGAGAACTGGGGCGCCATCTCCCTCCCTGCCCTCCAGGGCCAAGTGCTCCCCCGCCCTTGACA
Organism: Perodicticus potto; assembly: GCA_963574655.1. Lineage (NCBI taxonomy): Eukaryota > Metazoa > Chordata > Mammalia > Primates > Lorisidae > Perodicticus > Perodicticus potto. Next base: position 19,754 of record CAUYRH010065591.1, on the reverse strand, counting down.
TCCCCTCTTCCCTGGGCTCCTGTGGATGAGGCCGGCCCATATGGACCCCATAGTACCTTGACCGCTGGCTTCTTTTGTTTGTTTGTTTTGGTTTTTGTTTTTGGAGACAGAGTCTCACTCTGTCACACTGGGAAGAGCGCTATGGCATCATAGCTCACAGCAACCACAGATTCCCGAGCACAAGTAATCCTCTTACCTCAGCCTCCCAAGTAGCTGGGACTACAGGTACCCCCGACAACACCTGGCTGTTTTTTGTTTGCAGTTGTCATTGTTGTTTAGCAGGACTGGGCCAGTTTTGAACCCTCCAGCCCCAGTGCATGTGGCCAGTGCCCAAACCACTGAGCTATGGGTGCCGAGCCCCAGCTAGATTTTCTATTCTCAGTAGAGACAGGCTCTCACTCTTGCAGGCTGGTCTCGAACTCCTGAGCTCAAGCAATCCACCTGCCTTGGCCTCTCAGAGTGCTGGGATTACAGGTGGGAGCCACCTTGCCGGCTGACCTCTAACTTTTAGTTGGGTCTGGCCTCTAGGATTTTCTGGCCCAAGATGGGGAAGAGAAAGAGTGATAGCATCTACTCCTTCTGGGGCCACCTCACTGAGGGTCACTGCCCAGAAGGGCTTCCCGTGGCTTTCGTTTTCTTTCACACTCACAACGAGACTTCTGTGACAAAATCCTTAAAGTCACATAAACCCGCATGGCCATTTTCTTAGCAACCTCTGCCTTCCTCTCTGTCTCCTACTCCGTCATGGCCCCTCTCTGTGCAGGCCCCTGGGAGGATGCTGACCAGGAGTTGGACACAGTCCCTGCTTCAGAAGCGGAGGGCTGATGTCTGCTAGAGGAGGACAGGGCCACAGCTGTGAGGACCGGCAGGGGAGGAGGGTTTCTGAGTACCTGACTACCTTCCTGAAAGGCGGCCTCTCCGGCTTTCTCCATTGCAAAGACTAACGGAGAAAAGTGATTGACAACTGCTTGGCATTCCTGAGCGTTATTGGGCACTACATGTACCCAGCACTGCCTGAGATGAGGCCCTGCCTTGAGGTCTGCCCTCCTCCCTTGCAGGTGTGCAAGTTGGATCATGGCCACTTTGCTGCCCTCTAGAAGACCACAGTTCTGCCAGGGGTGTCAGGTGGAGGGCAGTCAGCACTGCTGAAGGACTTGTAGTGAGGAAGTGGCTAATGGGCACTTGGGTAGAGTAAGGAAGCCCTTGGAGGAGGTGGGAGTCCACCAACGCTCTTCTCATCCGAGGCAGGGTCTCATTTAGTCAAGTCCACTAACACGTTTACAAAACAAAGAGGTTTAAAAAGATCTGGTACATTATTGCCAGACTCCAGTGTCATTTGGGGGCTAGACAGTCCCTAACCAGGTGTTCTAGCTGCCAGGAAGTCACCACTTGAGTGACTGCCCCACGACAGACGTTTCTGCTGTCCTGGGGGGCCCTGGGGACAGCTCCACTCAGGGGACCTGTGAGTGGTCCAGGAGGGGTTGATCCAGGCTGCTTTGTAGGAGAGCCCTCCTGGCTCTTCCCTCCTATTAAAGACAGCAACACCCTTAGTCACAAACCAATCTACCAAAAGGTGCTCTCTAAATACTTGGTGTCTGATCCTGCAATCCCATTACTAGGCATCTACCCAGAAAAGAAAAGAATTGTTTTATCATAAGGACGTTTGCACCACATTGTTTATCACAGCACAGTTTACAATCTCGAAGTCATGGCAATAACCCAAGTGCCCATCAACTCAGGAATGGATTAATAAACTGTGGTATATGGATACTGTGGAATACAATTCAGCCGTAAAAAAGATGGAGACTTCACATCTGTTGTATTAAACTGGATGGAGTTGAAACACATTCTTCTCCGTAAAGTATCACAAGAATAGAAAAGCAAGTACCCAGTGTACTCAATATTAATATGAAGCCAGTAGACGATCTCATACACACCTACACAAGAGAAAAACTCAATGCAATTTGGGAGGATGAGGAAGGAGGGGAGAAGGGAAAGAGGGGAGAAAGGGGTGACAGTGGTGCTCCCACCTAATGGGTATGATTTAAGGGTATATGGCACACCTCCTGGGTGGGGGGACAGGGACTTTACCTAACACCTGCAAGCACTGTAATCTAATGGATTGTACCCTCATATTAATCTGAAATATTTAAAAAAGGGAAAAAAGAAATACCTGCTATCATGGACACCTCCTTGACCTAGGGGAGGTGACCAGTTGAGACGGGGGTGGGAGGGTCTTTGCCGAGAGGAGGTGACACAACTGGTGGCATAGAATTTGGAGAGCTGGTGGGAATGGTACTAAAAATAAAGGTAATGCATAACAGCCGTTAGCTGCATCCTGGGCCCTGTACTAAGGGCTTCACGTGACTCCCCTCAATCAGTCCTTGCTGAGCCCTGTGGGGTAGGTGTTGACATCCCCTCCATACAGATGTTGAAAAAGGTACGTGACCTTCCCGAAAAGGTATGTGGTCTTTACCACGGTGCCAGACCAAGTTGAGAGAAGGAACCAGTCAGAGGGCATGGGTGACAGCCAGGGATGGGGGTGCAGGAGGCCAGGCAGGCTGGAGCAGGGGCCTGGTGAGCCCCAGGCTGGGGAGTCCTGGGCCAGGCTGAGGGGTCAGGGCTGCAGGGAGGGCAGAGGGGTCGGGAGCGCCTAGGGGCTTTAAGCGGAAGCGGCCCTCCCACCAGCCCCTTTCATTCACATAAAGCTGAGTTTGTTTCCATTTATCTGCTTGACTTTTCAGCCAAGACACTGTTAGGAAAACATATTGCTCTAATTTAATCCACATGTGTACCCCCAGGACAGAGGCTCAAAGAAACCTTCAAGTTCCCAGTTCCAGACCCAGAGTCTCAGGCCTGTGGATGTGGCAGGGAAGGGCTCTGGCCTTGGGGCTGGCCCTCACCCACCTTTCAGGGCCCTGTCCTAAAGCAAGGACCCACCACACCTGTGCCCCAGGGCAGGCAGGAGGGGCTGTCGGCAGAAAAGGGGATGCACAAGGCAGCTTCCACAGCCTGCTCCCTGCACCTGCCCACAGCAGAGGGCTGTGACAAGGAGGCGGGGATGGGGGCGAGGTGTGGGCTGGGGTGGGTTTGGGCCAGAGGTGGGTGACCCCTAATCAACTCATCCACCATTCCTTAGAATCAAAGTCTCAACCTCCAGGCCAGCAGTAATGATATAAGACAGTCTATCCAGTCACGTGGGGAGGAACTGTCTGCAGAGTGGGAGACAGGGATGACCCCGCCCAGGGCCCTGATCTCTCCTGAATGCCTGGCCACCCCAGAGGTGCAGTTTGGGGAGCTTGGCTGACAGCCACCCCTCACTGGCAGAAAGTCCCCAAGGAATGAAACCAGTGCGTTTGTTTCTGTATTCTCTTCAAACTTTGCTCCCATCTCATAGCTTATTTTGAATCTAATTATGTGATTTAGAGAGAAAAATCAGAAGGACCCTTCTCACATAGAAGTTTATTCTTGACGAGGACTGGGGACACGGCAAATGGCCCTGAATGGAAATGTCTGACTTTGATTCAAGGCCTGGGACCCTTTTGGTGTCTTAATGAGTCAAGATCCTGCAGAACTAGTCCATGTGGCAGTGACGGTTTTCCTGTTCCCCAGAGTCACTCTCTCTATTCCAGAGCTCACCATCCGCTTGGACTGGGCAAAGGCAAGAAAACTCCTGGTGAATAAAGAAATTGATGTCTGAGGAAGCACGGAGGTGTTGACACAAGCAGCTTCTGTCTGGGATCCTCAGGGACAGCTTTCTCCCTTGTGGCTTCCAGGAGTTAACTCCATGGTTTCCTCCCCTCAGAAGGAGCGGGAGCAGCCCTCGTGGGTGGCCTCTCAAAGGATATTGCTGGAAAGAAGGGATTTAGGCAGACTGTAGAATTTTTGAATTGCACTAAAATGTCTTTCTTTCTCTTTCTTTCTTTCTTTCTCTCTCTCCTTCCGTCCTTCCTTCCTTCCTTTTTGAGATAGTGTCACCCTGTTGCCCTAGGTTGAATGTCATGGCACCATCATAGCTCACAGCAACCTCAAACTCTTGGGCTCAAGCCATCCTCTTGCCTCAGCCTCCTGAGTCGCTGGGACTACAGGCACCCACCACAACGCTGGCTAGTTTTTCTCTTTTTAGTAGAGATGGAGTCTTGCTCTTGCTCAGGCTGGTCTCGAACTCCTGAGCTTAAGTGATCCACCCACCTGGGCCTCCCAGAGTGCTGGGATTACAGATGTGAGCCACCGCGCCCAGCCCATGAAAATGTATCTCTATCAGAAATGGCAACGAAAATGAAAATGGTATCCGAGAATGTCAGGGTGGGAGGAGTCTGCACTTTCTGCCCACTGATCAGAGACAGTTCCTGTTCCCGTCCGTGGCTGGGCAGTAGTCTTGGGATTCTTTCCACCCCAGGAAGGCTACTGGGCTCTTACATGGAAAGCTTGGGAATCTCTCAGGCTTCCAAAGTCCCTCCTTACCTAGTTGGGCTGGCCTAAATTTTGGTTTATCAGATTGGCCTTTCCAAGTTCCAGCGACTAATTAAGACAAAAGTGCCTTTCACCATTCACTAAGTTGATAAAGGCAGCAGGGGCACAGGCCAGGCTCCAGGCGCACGGCCGCCTACCCTTGTTCCTCCGATGGAAACTTCTTACTGTTAACAAGAATTTGATGTGATTGGGTTTTTCTCATGAAGGGCTCAGTCTGTAGACACAACAGTGCCCAGTACCCTTCTCATTGTAGGACTTAATCAAAACGTACTCCAACAACCTATTCTGGTGCTAAGAGTGAATGTTGATTTTAAAACCATTTGCTATGGCTCTCTTTTTAAATTGTTTTATTATTATTATTTAAAGGGAGAGAGAAGGGAATTTCTTGGAGTCAAATTTCTCCCTGCCCCTGAGCAGTTCTCTCCCCTCCAGAGACTGTGTCAGACACCCAGCTCATCATTAACCACAGAGCGGTTTGGGGGAAAGGAAGAAGGAGAGGACATTTGACAAAGAGTTAACAGATGTCATTTCGGCGGCGGCTGGCCTGCTGCTGCTGGGTCATTTGTTGGCTGGAAGCTGGGTTCTGCTGCTGCTGGAGACGGAGTAGTAATAATTAGATGCAGCCATAACAGATTGGATGTACCACGTTCTGTTAAAACCCAGCTCATTGCTTCTCTCCGAGATACAATGAAGACGACCCTAATTCTCGTTTTTGAAAGTCAACTCCGAGGATCCTTCTAGACTTTCCAATAGGGAAATAGGTCATGTTCGTTCGTGGCTAATTCTGCCGAGGTTTGGAGATGGCAAAGAGCTGTGCTCCGGAGAAGGCACGGGCACACTCCAGTAAGCCAGCCGCCCAGCTTTGCGGGGCTGCCTTTTTCCGTTTGAAAAATGAAAGAATTAAATTCAAAACAAACAACTTCAATTTAACACCAAACTACAGGATAACCAATCTTAAAAATGTCACAGCGTAATGGATCTTAATACCCATAGAAAACACACAAAAAACAGCACCATTGTTTCCCCAGCAATGCAGACAGAGCAACCTCGCAGAATTTCAGTGAAGGAGAAAGAAGGGAAAAACACCTTATTACTTCCAACCCCTGCGAGCCATTTTGGTCTCCAAAGGTTTTAGGCTGCCCGAGGCCATGTGTCTGCAGTGTTTCGGGAAATGACTTGCCTTTGCACGAACGCTGCTCTGCTCTGCAGCAAGGCTGCCTGCCCCGGAGCAGTGCCGCTCCATTTCTGGTTAACTCTTCCTTCCCGGGCCTGCTGCTTGCAGGAGCAGCACCGGGGCAGGGATGCCAAGGCCAAGGCCACCAGCAAGCCACTGCAACCCCCTACAGGTCAGCTATACTAACACCTCTGGGAGCAGCTTCTCAGAAGGGCCAGCTACCCCCCACCTTTTTGGAGAAGCTATCCTCAAACTGATTTGTGAAGCAATTGGCATCAAAACACAAAATAGGGCTGAAGCCAGGGGACAGAAGTGGGGCCTTGTGCGCCCAGACTGGTAACCCAGCCTCTCCAGGTTCTCAGCAGGGGATACCTTCCTATCCCCTCCCCCAGCTGAGGCAGGACGCTGTTTTTCTTTGGCTAGCAGGGTGCAAGCAATGTCCAGCCTGCTACCATGGTAAGACTGGGGCCTGCAGACTCTCACTTTCCCCATGACAGTGACTCAGGGAGGCACAGTGACAGAAACATGTTTCCTCTGCACCTCTGAGCTGGGAGACAAGAGAAAAACCACTTAGCACTTAAGAGGTTAATACAATTCCTAAGTGTTCGGCAATCACTGCAATTTAGTGCCATTTCGATTATTACACAATAAACAGACCATGTTGTCTGGAAGCAAATTTTTATGAGTATAGCTAAAGGGGCTGCAACTTATTTAGCTGCTGAAACTCGAAGGGAAAAAGAGCCTTTTCCGAATGCTAACACCACAGATCAGAAGCACAGGTAGCAGAGAAAGGTTATTTTCAGGTCACTGCTCTGGCAACTGCACACCATGACCTTTAAAATGAGCGTGTCGTTAGAGGGAAGCCAAGTTCACCAAAGAGTTCTTTCCACGGAACCATTTTCATAACAATATTGTTGTGTTTCAGAGTGAAAGATTTGGGAATTTTCAGAAACATGTTATGTTCGGGAAAGAACATCGTGTTAACATGGGCTGGGAATATGTAAACGGGGTTGGCTACCTCGGGTCTGCACGGAATTCACACACACCAAAAGCAGCCGATTCAGAGACACTCGGCCACTCGCTGCTGCATGTTACAGGTGCTTGGGTGCAATCTCATCCCAACTCAGATCCAATTCCTAATATATCAAGAGAATTAAACGTTATGCTGGAGAACAGGAATGAGGGGAGATACCCTAACTCTCCAAGGCTTTGCAAGATTTCACAGAACAATGAGCTCCAAGAGCTTTTCCCTCTAAGGCACACAGGGTTCAGATTCAGGGAGCAGGAGAGCCTTGCCTCACTCCACCGTGAAGGAAGGAAATCGCCCTGGATTCAAGGTTAAAATGAGCACATGTGCACAGAACCTTTCTGTTTGTGCATTTTAAGGCTTGCAAAGGCCTCTCACATTCACACGGTGTCTGGGGCAACCGAGCAACCCTCCTCTGAGCTAAGCAGAGAGGTTGTTGTTTTTAGCCCCATTTTATAGATGAGGTAACTGAGGCTCCACCTAAGTAGAAACAGCTTTGTTGGCCCATATCCACAGCTGCTGTATTCCTGGAATCCCTCCCCAAGGGGATGAAATCCAAGAGGGGATATCTAGGCTCCCTTCTTGGGGGGAATTGGACAGTCCTGCAGCTAACTCTTATGCAGAAGCCACAGACCCAGAGGGGTTAGAGGACTTTCTCTTCCGATGTCCCTGGGAGCCACAAAGCTGGATGTGGCCAGCAGTAGTGGTGGTATGGGGCGGGGGGGGGACAGACAACGCCGCAAAGGCTCTCTCTGCCCCAGCACAGGGTGAGTACGCCTGTTGATGGCAGAAATGGATGCAGGCTGTGAGGGGGTAGCCTCTGCCCAGTGGAGGACTGGGCTGGATCCTGGGGCTGCCTCGGCTGGTGCAGAGAGCAGAAAGGGGTCTCAGCTGCTGAGACCAGGGGAGCGTTTCCATCCCACCGCTAACCAAGCAGCCTGCCTGCCTTTCAGAAAAGCAGCTCACTGCAATCCACAGCAGCCACCTGGGTACCTGTGGAAAAGGCACATATCACATCGAGTGTGTCTGGGGTAGAGCCCAGGGACTTGAATGAACGGGCCACGCAGGTCACTCTCAAAACAGTGGCCAGAAGAGCACCCCTTGAGAAACCCTGATTTGGAGTCTCATTTCCTTGTGCAAGGCATTCTTAGGTCTTTCAAAAGTGCCATGCTCCTTGGAGGGGCAACATCTAATATCTAATTTTTGATGTGATTTTGTGAAATACTGTCAACCATCCTCCAGTCTGTTCATCCAACCATCCATCCCTTCATTCACCCACCTATCCATTCACCTACTCACCCATCCATCAACTCATCTGCCCATCCATCCATCCATCCATCCATCCTTCTGTACAACAGATCCCTCCTGGACAGCTATGCCAGGATGGATTTCGAAACACTAGAGTGATCCAAGAGGACCAAGCAGGCACACAAAGAAATAGACTTTAAAAAGGGCTGGTGACTCAAAGATAGAGAGCAACAGGGTCAGAGGCCCAGAGGAGGGTAAGTCTCCTGCAATTGTAGACACTGCTGGCCCTGGCCTCGGGTACCACAAGCAATCCACAGTGACAGATGGCTCACAGCACAGTTCGGGCCCCAAGGGCACAAGTCACCTCCTCAAGGGGTCAAATTCTTTCCCCCCTATAAAAGAAAATGCAATTTCTGATCATTGCATGGTGAGAGAGAGGAGAAGGTTGGGCGTGACAGAGGACAGGACTAGGAGAATGGCAGTGGCACCCACAAGCGACTGCAGGAAATTCTATACCTGAGGCTCCTTTAGAGAGAACCGGGCGAGGCTTGTGGGAAGCCCAGGAGCCACCAGGCTTATAGCCTTCCTGTCTCCATGCTCTCATTCTATTTCAAGTTCTCTTTGAAACATTGTAATTGGCCATTCAGAGCAACCTTAGTGCTTAGAAAGCGGTCACCCATATGGCCCAGGCTCAGTTCAGCATCTCAGACAAAGAAACTCAATCCACCAGTTTGTAATTTCAAAGTCAGGCAAGTTCAAAGCTGCCTTTTCTCACATATTCTGAAGGAGATGTACAGATCACAAGCTCTGCTTTTTAAACCTAAGCCTGTCCCTTCACCTACCCCTCTTCTCCGGAGCAGAGGCTCCCCCTGGCCTCTCCCTTTTCACCCTGCGCTTTCTCCCCCCCATTTTCTTTCTGATCCTGCTACACAAACTCTCCCCCAGGCCCCCGACCCCAATAAAAAAGGACCGGCCTGGTTGGCCAGGGAGGGAAATTGCTGGATAATAGTGTGACCCTTGGACTTGTTATCTGAAAAGGGGAGACAACACCATGACCTCATGAATTTGTGTAAAATAAGTGAAATAGGCATTTAATAAGAGAATTGTGGCTGGGCATGGGTGGCTCACACCTGTAATCCCAGCACTCTGGGAGGCCTAGGCAGGTGGATCACCTGAGCTCAGGAGTTCGAGACTAGCCTAAGCAAGAGTGTCGCTTTGTTTTTACTAAAAGTAGAAAAACTAGCCAGGTGTGCTGGAGGGTGCCTGTCATCCCACCTACTTGGGAGGCTGAAGCAGGAGGATGGCTTGAACCCAGGAGTTAGAGGTTGCTGTGAGCTGTGATGATGCCACAGCACTCTACCAGGGGGAAATGGAGTGAGACTCCATTTCAATCAATCAATAAGTAAATAAGTAAAAATAAAGGAATTGGTGCATGATGGACAATTAATAAATAATTATTCCCATAGGAAAACCTAAATGGAGGGAAGAAGCCACCACAGATTTCATTGTTTCAAAAGAACTTACTGTCATGTGAAATGGCTCTGTATAATATAAAAATGTATAGATTTGGGAGAATGTTCTTAGAATTTCTGGCAGGGAGATCTGGAGAGTAAAGTTACTATTATGCAACATTTTCCCTGGATAATTCCCATATTGATATTCTAGTGAAAATAGGCTCCTAAAATTCTGCATTTTTATCATGTATGTCTGTGGTAGCATTTATGTTATATTCTGAATTAACAAACTTCAAACGCTAAAAATTACATATGCATAAAAATGGGAAATGGGATATGCATCTTTTGTAAATCTCAGCGGAGCATACCCAAACCTCCAGCCCTATCAGACTCCTAGCTTAAACTACTTGGTAATTTTAGAATAGGGTGAACGTTAATGACTGCAATACAGTAAGAAGGCTGTTTAGATAGGTGCTAAAAAAAAAAATCTTTCACATCAGGCTGTGTCCTTACCATCGAATGCCTACTAATGAATATCATTCTCAATAAAGAACCTTCTGGCTCACTCCTGTTCTTTCTGTTTGTTAAAACAGCATTCAGGTGCCTTTTCTCTGACACGAAGTTAATGCAAAGCCCAAAACAAAATAACAAGGAAAGAATGTCAAAAGAACAAACTTTTAAACTCTGCACTTTTTATTATTAGATGCTCTTCCTAACTTGTTAAAATTGATCAAATAGAAAGCTGTGAAAAGAGAAAAAATTAAGCCAACTAGAAAAGTGTGACTTGGATTTAATATTTTATAATTGCCAAGGGACATACTGAGATCAATGAATTTTTGCCTGAGATGAACGTCAGAAAGAGATGTACTTCAGTCTTTTAGGGAACATTGGTCTATTTAATTCTTGTGTCTGATGCATGTGAAATAGGCCTGCCTCGGCCTTCTTTCTTTGCCAGGGGCGTCGCTGGCAGCGGACATTACCACTTTTAATAGGCCGCTGTCTGAGGAGTGGCAAGGGGATCCGATAACCCATCGACTCTAATGGATCTGCCTGTTTATTCACTTACACCTTTTTTTTTTTTCCCAGCTAATTTTAGTTTTGCATGCTGAGCTGTTTCCCTTTGAATTAAATGAATAGAAACAAAGGGAAAGTCTGTGCAGCTAATAAACCATGATTATGTTCATGGCCCTCTCAACAGGCTTCTCCACACACCAGGTAGACCATCCGAGAACAGGGTCGCCGTGGCATTTTCTCCACTTGTTGACGAAATTAACATTTTATACGTGCTCGCATTTAGAAGAAAATTAGATTATTCAAATCACTTTACATATCATGTACTGTTGTTTGGAGTAGACCGAAATGCCTGACCTCAGCCCCTCCCCACCCGACATCCTCAGATTTCAGTCATCAGTCAGTGACTTTTTCTGCCTGGGGGCTGTGGGGTCCCCCCCAGAGCTCTGTGCAGGGCTCATACAAACAGGAGGAATGCCCAAAATGCTTTGCTTTGTCTGATGAAAAAACCAGAGAGATAGAAGGAGGCTGTGTCTGAGTGCCCTTTAACAGAAATAAAAGGAATCTGTGGTTTAAAAACATCTTCCTCCCAAACAACCTGCTTATGCTCAAGAGAACTTAAAGAAGGTACTAGAAAGCTTTTAGGTCACTACCTGCTAAGAGCTATGAGACAGAAAGGATTCCGATATCAGAGAAAGGGGAAGAAAGGGCCAACTTCCCCCCATTTTCTGCATCTGAGCCATTTTCCATTGTGTGGTTTAGAATTGCCACAAAGAACCCGACTGCAGAAAGAATGAGCAGCACTTGTCCCCTCCCCACTGGGACTCCCATTGATTCCCTGTGACCCCCGCAGGTTAGAGGCGCTGCCACCTCCCTAACCCCAGGGAACTTGGCCGAGGAAGGAGGGTGGTGGCCTGAGCTCCAGAAAAGACATTCTCCACTCTTAGAGCGAGACAATATTCTCCCAGTGACCAGAAGATTCACCTCTTTTTTTTTTTTTTTTGAGACAGAGCCTCAAGCTGTCACCCTGGATAGAGTGCTGTGGCATCACAGCTCACAGCAACCTGCAATTCCTGGGCTCAAGCGAGTCTCTTGCCTCTGCCCCCCAAGTAGCTGGGACCACAGGCACCCGCCACAATGCCCGGCCATTTTTTGGTTGCAGCCATCATTGTTGTTTGGCGGGCCCAGGCTGGATTCGAACCCGCCACCTCCGGTGTACGTGGCTGGCGCCTTAGCCCGCTGAGCCACAGGCGCAGAGCCAGAAGATTCACCTCTTAATGGTTCATCCCCAGCGGCCAGGTGCTATGACTCATGCCTATAATCCCAGCACTCTGGGAGGCCAAGGCGCGTGGATCATCTGAGCTCGGGAGTTTGAGACCAGCCTGAGCAAGGGCGAGACCCCGTCTCTACTAAAAACAGAAAAAGTAGCCAGACGTGGCCGTGGGCACCTGTAGTGCCAGCTACTCAACTGGCTAAGGCTAAGAGGATGGCTGGAGCCCAAGAGTTTGAGGTTGCTATGAGCTACGACGATGCCATGGCACTCCACCCAGGGTGACAAAGCGAGATCTGTCTCAAAACAAATAAATAAATACAAAATAAAAATAAATGGTTCATCCTCAAATGTCACTGCTCTAAAGATGGTGCCATACTTCATGGCCCTTTTGTCTCCTGGCAGAAATTAAATAATACTGCTGCCCAGTCAGAAGCTGTGATAATTTACAAAGAAATCTGGATAATAGTGAGAGAATTTAAACCAGCAGGGAGAAACGGACGTGACCTGCCACGGAATCGAACAAATACAAATCGGTCTCTCTGAGTGTCGAACGGAGCGTCAACAGCTATCTGAACGAAATCCCTTTTCTGCAGAAACGATAGCTTAATACCCTACTCTTGTCCTCCTGCAATTAAAACAGGGTAAATTCCTAGGCCATCTCTTGCAGCTGTAATCTGTCACTAGGAAAAGAAAGACCCTTAGTATCCCAGCTGAAGGATATATCCAGGTCCATACAATGCCCCCCCTCCCACCAATGCTCAGTGAAGCTGGAAAGCAGTCAGCTCACAGACTCTCAGCCCTGTCTTATTTGAACTCACATTTCTTAGCTGCACTTTCTTTCCTCCAAGCCCCGAGTCACCCCTATAGACTTTTCTTCATTCAACGGCAATTCATCAGCAAAACACATGGACTCCCACTCTAGGCAGAGCGCTGGACTCAAGGTTTTGTTGGTTTTGTTGTTGTTGTTGTTGTTTGTTTGCTTTGTTTTGTTTGAGACAGAGTCTCACTCTGTCACCATGGGTAGAGTGCCGGGTGTCATCATAGCTCCCAGCAACCTCAAACTCTAGGGCTGAAGTGATCCTCTTTCCTCAGCCTCCTGAGTAGCTGGGGCCACAGGCACCAGCCAAGATGCTTGGCTAGTTTTTCTATTTTTAGTAAAGATAGGGGTCTCGCTCTTGCTCAGGCTGGTCTTGAACTCCTGAGCTCAGAGGATCCACCCTCCTCAGCCTCCCAGAGTGCTGGGGTTACAGGTGTGAGCCACCGTGCCTGGCCTGAGGTTTCACTGTTGACATGAAGGTAAGGCATGCTTCCGTTCGCTAGAGAAATGAAGAAATGCTATATATATAGGGTCGCTCGCCTACCCCCCTGCGCCATGTCCTTCAATCCAGAATTTAACGGGCTCAAGTTACTGTAAAATCACTGATGGGCCCGTGATGCGTGCCTATAGAATTACCGTAAGCACATCCTCGGCATACAGGAAACGACACAGTTACAAAATAATTGTATTTCCCCTTGATTTCTGTGTGTCGCCTGTGGATCCTCACTCTCAGACCTAGTGTGCAAAGCACAGGGGGAACAACAGACTCAAGTTGGAAGTGATTTACTTCATTAGCTGGGATTACAAGTTTAACTTACAAACCAGAGGTCAAAATTTCTCATTAACAAGGGGGCTGTGAATCGCTGCGGGCTTTGGTTCAAGAGGAGACCACTCTTATTACTAACTACACATTTCAATCTGTCTTTGATGTTCTCCTTCTTCCCTCCTCCCTTTTATTTTTTGGCAGAGGAGCTGATTTTAATTGTGGCAGTACAACAAGGCTCCCTCCATCCCAGGGAGCAGCCTCCTGTCTGCTGCCGCTGAGCGAGCCTCGGCTGCAAGATTGGGTGCCGTCCATCGCTCAGGGCACATTTTAATGGCTCCCCTTTCCTACATGGCTTGGATTGTTTTCCACGTGATTCTGGTTAATTTCGCTGCGGGAAAGGGCATCGGTTTTCCTTGTGAGCTTCTGATCCCGTCTGCCTCAGCGAGGTGAAATATATTAAAACAGAGAAGGGGGCATCATTGGAACTTTCCGGACGCAGTGACTAGACCCTGCACGTCTTCCAATGCTCAGGATAGAGAGAGGAGTTTGACAGAGACCATTATGCTGTAAAGAGCGCCCTTTTGATAAATCAGCTTTGGTTGTTTACAAAATGCTCAAACTGTCTTCTCGTATGCCGGTTCTCTTCAAAACCACTGCCAAGGGTTAAAAGAAGCAACTCAAATGAGATAAAAACCTTTGCAGAGTACATTACACTTGCAATGTCAAAATCCAACACCTCAGAATCCTTCTCCAAATAAGAATACCAGGAAAATAGAGCAGGCGCTCAGGGCGTGCAGCCCAGATATTACAAGAGAAGGTTTAACACATGTTCTGTTTCTAGGACCGAGACCCAGGTGCAGGCCACAGTGGCACAATGACCATCTTAACTGACACGAGGCTTCGCATGGGGACACTGACGGGGATGATTAAGACATCTAATTACTGAGAAGCGTAACAGTGATTGAAAATAACTAAATTGTTATTCTTGTCTAGTCTGGTAAGAAGGTCACATTCAAACTGGGGAAGCGCTAAATACTCCTGTCACTACTCATGCACAGGAATGTTGCCTTTAATGTTTGTCCTCCCCGAGAAATGTTTTCTCAGTCGCTGGTGGTGTGAGAACCCCCGGGTAGCACAGAGACTGCGGGCAGGTGCCCAGCAGAGAGGCTTCCAAAGTGCCCCCACTGCAGAAGTAGAGTCAGCTTCCGGAACCCGGGCTGGCCCACTTGGCGGTGCTGAAGTCTTGGGAGCTCCAGACGTGGCACTTTGTTGTGTTTCTGGGGACCAAAAAAACTCCCTGTGCAAAAAACTGAGCAAGAAAAGCAAACGAAGCTGCAGAGGGGGGCTGCTGGCCCGCCCCGGTTCTGTGCCCCGTGTCGGGAAGACTTCTCATCCTTCACATCATTAGAGAAATGGCTGCCTTCTTGGCTTTGCTTTTGCTAATTCAGTTTTAATCTCGATATGTCTCCAGTTCCCTTGAACAAAAACACTGGTTAGAACTCACGGAATCTGTGTAACCTGGAGGTAAAGAGCTGTTCTCAGCTGGGGACAGTCAGCGGCTCTGGGTCACAGGGTCCTGAGGCAGCCTGACCATCTGCGCCTTCGGCCACTTCCTGCCACCCAGCAGCACCCCTGGGCAGGTCAGCCAGTCACCTTGACCCGGCTGCTGGGGCACGTCCCCTCCCCCTCCACGTCCTTTCCCTGCACCCCCCTTTCTCGGCCCCAGCCCATCTTAACGAGGAGACATCTTAGAAAGGTCATTATTGCTCGACTAATTTCAAACAGGCACCACAATGAAGGGCTGTCTTTGTGTGGGATTAATTTTAAAACCTCAGGATTTGATGTCAGTGGGAAAGAACCAGCGTGGGCCTCATACTGCTGCCTTCTCCCGCTTCTGGCCAGCCCAGGGGCTCGTTTCTTAGGAGATGAAAACTCTGACAAGCCCTTCAGTCAAGCTGAAAGCAGGCATCCGTCCAGCAACACCCACGGGCCTCCCGGGCATCCTGTGACCCCTCCGAAAAAGTCACATTCACTTTGCTCTTGAGAAAGGAAAAATAATGCTGGAGGCATTTTATTTTAAACCATGTGAAATAAGGAAATGTGAAGATGCGAAAATGAAGTGGAGGGAAAAAAAAGTTAGAATTCATTTCCGTCCTTGCAATGGCTTAGAAGCCAAACTGGTTCATTTTGAAAGCGTGTAAAAAATCTGATCCATTCACCAGTAGGCAGAGACTACAGAATGCTTAAGGTAAAATATGTAAATATGTAAAATTATCTGTTGAGAACCATCTCCTTTTGTGCTTGAAAGAATTTTTGTTTTTAAAGCATCTTTATTTCTATTCTGCATTAATAGACTGTGGAGCCAGAAAAGTTTCTTTTTGACAAAAATAACAAAAACCAAGGTGCTGAAAAGCTAGTGATTTGGAAACGTGAAGTCCACAGGAAAAGGGCAGGACAAAGGGATTTCTACCTTATCGTTCGCTCGGATGGCATTTTTTCAGTAATAATGTAAAGTATATCATTAATATAACAAATTATCGAAGCCGTTTTTCAAAAGCATCGTTCACCTGAAAACTTGAAACAAAACGTGCCTTCCAACCTCTGCTACCATTTATTTTGGAAGTGGGGTCCCTGTCCTTCTCTGCCTCCACCTGACCCAGCCCCCACCTTCCTCACTGGTAGAACCAGCACCCCTGGGCAGTGTGTTTTGACATATGCCACGAATAATTGTCCACAAACAACTTGTTTCTAAATATTTCCAAATAATTCTTTTTAATTGGAGAATAGCAGAACAAATGCCTATAGTTATGTGATTATCATTCACTTAATTCGATCTGAATATATTTTATTGCAACAAAAATGGACTTCCAGCCTTCGGAAATGCAATGCTCCATTTTTCGCTCCCTTAATCCCATTTTTCTGGGACGGGATCCAATCTATGAATGGATTGTCTCATCAAGCCAATATCTAGCTAGATCCTTGTCCTTCCTGGTCTCTTCCCAGGTGGGAATTTCTCTGCTGAATGGGTATCCAGCCCAGGGATGGCCTGGGATGGAGGGTAGTGCCTGAGATTGGGAAGGGGCCTGAGACCAAACCTTTCAAGCCAGGGGTCAAAACACTCAGATCCCAGCTTAGAGGACAACATGTATTTACCACAGCTGCATTGTTGGGGGGAAAGTTAAGGTGTTTGATACTGAAAAATTGTTCTTGGTTTTGCAACCCTTGGGCATTTTCTGAAAGACTAGATAATAGAAAGTAGAAGGTTTTCCCTAAAATAGTTTTCAAATCTGCTTATTCTACTGTAAATATGCTTTATCTGTTTCTGTTTTGTTTTGTTTAGATCTCTTATTTACTCGACGGAGTCACCAAAAAATAAAAAATTTTTAAAATAACTCGTGCACGCACACACATACACAAGGTAAGAGTCCAGAAAGGTTTCCCAGCTCGAGCCCACGTTGATGGAAGGCAAGTCCACTGAGCTGACCTCGGCTCCCTTCCCCTAGACCTCGTCGAAGACCTGCCCATAGGAATCGAGGGAGGGTGACGTCCGAAGCCTGAGAACTTCTAACCGGTTCTGTAGGATAGGGCTAGCGGCTGGAAGTATGGTGGAATGTGGTGACATTTTGTTCATCATATTTTTTTTTTGCATTATTATTAGTTTTTTTTTAATTGTTGGGGATTCATGGAGGGTACAAGAAACCAGGTTACACTGATTGCATTTGTTAGGTAAAGTCCCTCTTACAATTGTATTTTGCTCCCCAAAGGTGTGGGACACACCAAGACCCCACCCCCCTCGCTCCTTCCCTCTCTCTGCTCGTCCTGTCCCCACCCCCCCTCAATCTTTCTCTCTCTGCTCTCCCCTTCCCGCATTCCCACCATGTCATTAACTGTCATTAATTGTCTTCATATCAAAATTGAGTACATGGGATTCAAGCTTCTCCATTCTTGCGATGCTTTACTAAGAATAATGTGTTCCACTTCCATCCAGGTTAATACAAAGGCTGTAAAGTCTCCACTTTTTTAATAGCTGAATAGTATTCCATAGTGTACATATACCATAGTTTGTTAATCCATTCTTGGATTGGTGGGCATTTAGGTTGTTTCTACATTTTGGTGAAACAACCTAAACTGAGCTGCAATAAACAGTCTAGTGCAAGTGTCCTTATGATAAAAGGATTTTTTTCCTTCTGGGTAGATGCCCAGTGATGGGATTATAGGATCAAATGGGAGGTCTAGCCTGAGTTCTCTGAGGGTCCTCCATACTTCCTTCCAAAAAGGTTGTATTAGTTTGCAGTCCCACCAGCAGTATAAAAGTGTTCCTTCTCTCCTCATCCAAGCCAGCATCTGCAGTTTTGAGATTTTGTGATGTGGGCCATCCTTGCTGGGATTAGATAGTGTCTCAGGGTGGTTTTGGTTTTCATTTCTCTAATAATTAGGGTTGATGAGCATTTTTTCATATGTTTGTTAGCCATTCATCTGTCTTCTTTAGAGAAAGTTCTATTCATGTCTCTTTCCCATTGATAATATGGAGTTGTTGGCTTTTTTCATGTGGATTAATTTGAGTTCTCTATAGATCCTAGTTATTAAGCTTTTTTGTCTGATTCAAAATATGCAAATATCCTTTCCCCATTGTGTAGGTTGTTGATTTGCTTTGGTTTCTGTCTCCTCAGCTGTACAGAAGCATTTTAGTTTCATTATGTCCCATTTGTTTATTATTATTGTTACAATTGCCAGGGCAGTCTTCTTCATGAAGTCTTTCCCTAAGCCAATATCTTCCAGTGTTTTTCCTATGCTTTCTTTGAGGATTTTTTTTTTTTTTTTTGAGACAGAGCCTCAAGCTGTCACCCTGGATAGAGTGCTGTGGCATCACAGCTCACACCAACCTCCAATTCCTGGGTTCAAGCAAGTCTCTTGCCTCCATAGCTGGGACTACAGGCACCCACCACAATGCCCGGCCATTTTTTGGTTGCAGTCGTCATTGTTGGTTGGTAGGCCTGGGCTGGATTTGAACCCACCAGCTTAGGTGTACGTGGCTGGCACCTTAGCGTGTTGAGCCACAGGCACCAAGCCTTCTTTGAGGATTTTTATCATTCCATCCCTTAAATTTAAATCCTTTATCCATCTTGAATCAATTTTTGTGAGTGGAGAGAGGTGTGGGTCCAGTTTCAGTCTTTTACAAGTGGATATCCAGTTCTCACAGCACCATTTATTGAATAGGGAGTCTTTCCCCCAGCATATGTTCTTGTTTGGTTTATTGAAGATTAGGTGATTGTAAGATGTTATTTTCATTTCCTGGTTTTCTATTTGATTCCAAATGTCTATGTCTCTATTTTTGTGCCAGTACCATGCTGTTTTGACCACTATGGCTTTGTAGTACAGCCTAAAATCTGGTATGGTGATGCCCCCCAGCTTTGTTTTTATTACTAAGAACTGCCTTAGCTATACAGGGTTTTTTTCTTGTTCCATACAAAATGCAGAATCATTTTTCCAAACCTTGAATATATGATGTTGGTATCTTAATAGGGATGGCATTGAATTGGTAGATTGCTTTGGGAAGTATACACATTTTAACAATGTTGATTCTTTCCAGCCATGAGCATGGTATGTTTTTCCATTTGTTAATATCCTCTGCTATTTCCTTTCTTAGGATTTCATAATTTTCTTTATAGAGGTCCTTCACCTACTTTGTTAGGTATATACCTAGGTATTTCATTTTCTTTGAAGCTATGGTGAAGGGAGTTGTGTCCTAAATAGCCTCTCATCTTGACTGTTATTGCCGTATACAAGGGCTACTGACTTGTGGACATTGATTTTATATCCTGAGACGTTACTGTATTTTCTGATGACTTCCAGGAGTCTTGTGGTTGAGTCTTTGTGGTTCTCTAAGTATAAGATCATGTCATCAACAAAGAGGGAGAGTTTGACCTCCTCTGCTCCTATTTGGATGCCCTTTATTTCCCTGTCTTGCCTAATTGTATTGGCTAGCACTTCCAGTACTACGTTGAATAGTAATGGTGACAGAGGACAACCTTGTCTGGTTCCAGTTCTAAGAGGAAAAGTTTTCAGTTTAACTACGTTCAGTAAAATATTAGCTGTGGGTTTGTCATAGATAGCTTTGATCAGTTTCAGAAATGTGCCATGTATGCCTATAATCTTCAGTGTTCTAATTAGAAAAGGATGCTGGATTTTATCAAATGATTTTTCTGCATCTATTGAGAGGATCATGTGATCTTTGTTTTTGCTTCTGTTAATATGGTGGATAATGTTTATGGACTAGCATATGTTAAACCAATGTTGCATCCCTGGGATGAAACCTTACTTGATCATGATGTATGACTTTTTTAATGATAAGCTGTAATCTATTGGCTAGGATTTTGTTGAAAATATTTGCATCTATATTCATGAGTGAAATTTGTCTGAAATTCTCCTTTTTAGTTGGGTCTTTTCCTGGTTTTGGTATCAGGGTGATGTTTGCTTCATAGAACGTGTTGGGGAAGATTCCTTCCTCCCT